>CAUYSK010111050.1:0-51624 GCA_963575035.1 Avahi laniger
CCTATAGTCATCCCAGTAAGTATAGATTAAAAAAATCCAGTATACATTCATGTTAAAATTCTTGATAAATCAGAAATAGAAAGTAATTTCTCAATTGAATAAGGGGACTCCAAGAAAGACCTGTAGGTCACATCATAATTACGGTGAAATAATAAATGCTTTTCCCTAAGTTTGAGAAAAAGTCAAAGTTAATTACTCGTATCACTATTCAGCAATGTATTAAAACTCCTACTCAATGTAATAAGGCAAGAAAAAAAATAATTGCATGTGGATTGAGAAAGAATACATAAATTTATCTCTATTCGAGGATGACATGATTGCTTACTCAGAAAATTCTAAATACTATACAAACCAAACACAGAAATTAATAAGAAAGTATCACATCAAAAACTGCTTATTAATTACAAAGGGAAACATGACCCAGTAATCACCACCAATATTTTTCATGTTCATGTGATGCACTGAGGCCACTTGAGTTCTATGATATTTCTGCCAAGTACATAACCTAAATGTAATCATTAAGAGACTTCACAGAAATCCTAATTTTTGACATTTGGAAACAACCAAACAAACAAAAAAATCAAACAAACAAAGAAAAATTCAAACAAATGAAATCCATGACTTTTGTCTTCAAATCTTCAAGGCCAAGAATACAAAGTAAAGTTGGGGAAATGTTCTACTTTAAAAAAAACCTAACATATATGAAAACTAAATGCAAAGTCCTTAATTGGACTTTGAACCTGGAAAAATATCCATAAATGACATTATAGGAACAATAAAATTTGAGTGTGGACTGTGGATTAGATAATGGTATCATATGAATGTAACATTTCCTGATTTTCATAACTGTGCTGTGTTCATGAAAAAGAATATCTATGCTCTTAAGAAATACACATGGAAGCATTTAATAATAAAAGGGTAATATTTATACTCAGATTGCTCATAAAATAGTTTATATATGTAAATGGCATATATAAAAACATGTATAGAGAAATATAAAGTAAATGGGTACCAAAATGTAAATGACTCATAAATATAAGTAAAGGGTATACAAGGATTTATTGGCCTATTCTTTCCTCCTGTTATACCTTTGAAATCATATCAAAACAATTTATAATAGAAATCTCTAAAATACAAAAAATACCAAATTATTTAAGATAAGTAAGACAAATAAAAAAGACAATGTAGAATGTTTTATTCATTTCCATATAAACAAATTTTTAAAACTTGGATAAAATGGATAGTGTTCTGTAAGAACCTAGTTACTTGACCTAAAGTTGATAAGATGGGAATTTAAATAAGTGAGTTTGAATACAATAAATTGAGAAAGATCTCAAGAGCTATTCCTAGGCCTTAGGTCCAGGGAAGTTGAAGCTTATGCCTGCTGTCCTAGCATAAGTACTAATTGGACTTCTTTGCTCTATAAAAAGATTACAATTTGGATAATAAATTATGTGGTCACACTAACTATTCTCCACAGCAGCCATAATCCAGCTGTTTCACAGTGGAATTCTACTAAAGTTTTAATGAGTAGATAATTCTAATGGCTTAGTAGTTAATCAATTATAGTGTCGAATTTGATTCGATACAATGATTTAAAATCATTGGTGTAAGAATAAATTTTTTCATAATATTTATTCATAAAGAAAAAAGTAAAGTTTGAGCCATATGTCATATGCCATAAATGCATAAATGTAAAAAAAACACATAATCATGCAAAAAGATCAATTATTTATGACATAAAAACAAGAAACTTTTGAAATTATGTTTCAAAGTCCACAAAAAAGAAAATAAAATTGAGAAACTTGATCTTATAAAATAATTTACATATCAATATTCCAATAGGCAAAATTAAAACACAAATGGAAAATTTAAAAAAAAATAACAAATTAAATCTTACTTATCAAAACATCTATCATTTTTTATATATAAACACCTACCAGAAACTGGTTGAAAATAAGGGAAAAAGATAGAAATAGACACTTTGTAGCAAAATAATTTCAAATAGTCCCTAGGTATTTTCAAAGATATTCAACCTTACTCATGAAACACATAATTAAAACTAGACTGAAATATGAATTTTAACTCATTGGAGTGGCAAAAAGATTAACAATAAACTTTATTAGCAAGATATGAGAGAAAGAGAATTCAGGTATTTTGGGTAGGAGCTTGAAAACATCTCCCTCTGAACGATTCTATTCCCCCATTCCAGTCTTTATACAGAAGAGTCCAAGAACAATCCCAGTAAACATCCTGAACTTTTAACTCTATCTCGCTGTCTGCTTCCCAGGGAATCCAATGTGGGATACTGGATTTATTATGAAATGATATATGTACATGGCTACTGAGAGAATCTTCTAAAAAATAGTGAATATTTGAAAACACCTCAAATGTAATTATCAAGGGATTGGTTAAATAGATCATAGTACATCCATACAATTTATTAATGATATATTCATCTTAACAATAGGGAAGTTTTCTAAACAGTGATAGAAAATATTTTCAAAATATGAATATGTAAGTCTAAGCATGTATGTATGTACATATATATGTATGTATGTACATTAAGGTACAAAATGCCCACATAGAACATTGTCTTTGGTGTGTCCAAGTATTGCTTCTCTCTTTATAAAGAAACACTGGTAAGATTCACAAAGACCTATGAAGAGTGATGAATTTTGAGAAGCTGTGGAAGGAAAAGTTGGGGACAGAGATGAAAGAAAGAGTTTCCAGTGTTTTCCATTTATACTATTTTAAGTATTTGGATATGGTTATTCAAAGCAATATCTGTATTTCTATCATCTGTCTATATCTCTATCATCTAATTCATCTATGACTTATTTATCTCTCTGCTAGAAGATTCCCCTGCATTGATTTCCCCATAAACTGTCATGTAGACTTGATTCAACCAGCCTTCCTTATATCTTCCTGTGAGTCTCAGGTACCTGCATCCGTGAGCCCATACTTGAGAGCTGTAAGTCAGTCTCCCCCAAGAACTCCCTTATCCCATGCTACTTGAATGTAATATGTGAGCCAGCAATTTGCCTCACTTAATACACATCCAACCCAGGGAGTATGATGTAAGTTTTCTCTTCTGGCAAGCATGCACACTCTGCAAATATAATTTCCTTAAAGTAACTTTTATTGATGTAAGGAGAGAATAATCTCTTTTTTTTTTTTTTTTTTTTTGAGACACAGTCTCACTCTGTTCCCGGGCCAAAAGTGTCGTGGCTGCAGCCTAGCTCACAGCAACCTCTAACTCCTGGGCTAAAGCGATTCCCCTGCCTCAGACTCACGAGTAGCTGGGACTACAGGTGTGCCACTACGCCCGGCTAAGTTTTTCTTTCTATTTTTAGTTGCCTGGCTAAATTTTTCTATTTTTAGTAGAGATGGGGTCTCGATTTTGCTCAGTCCCTGGTCTGGGACTCCTTACCTCAAGTGATCCTCCTGCCTTGGCCTCCCAGAGGGCTAGGATGACAGGCGTGAGCCATCACAACAGGCAGGAAAACCTCTTTTACCTTCCCTAAGGAGAGGGGATAAACAACTCAATAGCATTGTCAAATTTATTCGTGAATATTCTGTATTATTTCCTTTCTTCTAATTCTTTAGATTTAATTTTATACTCTTTTTGTAACTTTTAAAAATCAGTGTTTAGATTATCAACTTTATTTTTATTATAATAAATGTGTTTATAAATTTCCCTCTAATTTTTGATATATATTTTAATTATCATTTAATTTATAATATTTACTAATTAACATTTTTTCTTTGAAACATTAATTATCTAGATGAATTTCTTACTTTCCAAATATATGTAGTATCTAGATTACCAACTTTATTTTATTATAATAAATGTGTTTATAAATTTCCCTCTAATCTTTGATATATAAAATTTTAATTATCAATTAATGATATTTACTAATTAACAGTTTTTCTTTGACACATTAATTATCTAGAATGAATTTCTTACTTTTGAAACATATGTAGGGTTGCTAGTGCTATTTTATTTTATTTTTGACTTGATTTGACTGCATTCAGAGAACATACTCTGAATGGTTTCAATTGTTTCAAATTTATTCAAACATTTTTGTGGCTCAATATGTGATCAATTTTGGTTAATGTTGTCTACATACTTGAAAAGAATATGGATTCTTTTTTTTATTTCAGAATATTACAGGGGTACAAATGCTTTGGTTACATAAATTGCCATTGCGCTGCCTGAGTCAGAGCTACAAATTCTCATTGTAAAAATTCTCTCTATTCTTTCATTTTGTCCGCATATCCTATGTTTTGTTGAGAATTAGAATTTTCCACAATAATTATGGATTTGAGGTTATTCTATTAGGAATATGCAAATTTAGAATTGTTTTTATCTTCCTACTGGACTTTAGCATTATGCAGTGTTAGTTTCTTGTTTACTAATGCTTCTTGCTTTAAAATCGACTTGGACAAATGTTAGTATAGTTATATGAGCATTATATTGTTTAGTTTCAGCGTACTATATCTCTTTTTTCCCATTATATTACTTTCAGCTTTTTCATATCCTTATATTTAAATTGTGTCATTTATAAGAAATATATATTTCTTTATTTTAATCCAATCTGACAGCTTTTGTCTTTTAATTGGAATATTTAGTTAATTTGCATTTCTTATCATTCCTGACACATTTGCATTCAAATCTGTAATGCTGGTATTTTCTATTTATCACTTCTCCTGTAATGTTTTATCTACTCTCTTGCTGTTTTGATTACCTACTTCTGTGTAGATAATCTTCCTATAAAACTAAAGATTTTTAAAACAACAGCCATTTTGTTCTTTCTTGTGATTGTCAAGGTGAGTGAACTGGGCACAGTGAGTGATTTTCTTGTTCTTTGTGGTCAGCCATAGCACAGGGGCTACAGTCATCTGCGGTTGTGCCTGGTCTGGAATATCCACGATGGTTCACCCACATGGCTGGCAGATGATGTTGGATATCATTTGGAAGCTCAGCTAGGGCTTTTACCTAAAGCTACATGGTTCTCTTCAGATGCCCTCTCCACGTGGCTTGAGGTTCCAAGAGGAGGCATCCCAACTGTGATTTATCCAAGAAGAATGACAGTTAAAGATGAGAGTCCTATCAAGGTCTGGGATCAAAATTTCCAGATGATGATCTCCACTGCATTCTAAGAAATTACAGAGATAGCCTCAATTCACAGATGAAGGATGTCCACCTCTTGATGAGAAGCAAAGAGGGGAGGAAATGCTGGTAGTCATTTTGAGAGATTATCAATGACATTTGTCTCATTTTGTATTATCTTTTATAATATCATTATCCCCACATAGTTTCAGGAGATTTCCATACTATTTTATTAATTTTTACTATTCTTGAATGACAGGTTTTTTTTTGGTTTTTTTAGCCCATTAAGGATATGATTACTTTGTTTACTGACTTTCATTGCTTTTGGTGATGTCAGCTCTTGAGTTTTTGTTGTACCTTGAGGTAATACTTCTATTTAATCTCTGGCTGCTTTTGAATTTTCATTATATTGTTTGTTTGTCAGAGTTTTATTATGATTAGATTAGTTTTTGTTTTATTTGGTTTTCACTACTCACTGTTTTTTTTCCCCAAGATATTATAGGGGTACAAATGGTTTTGGTTACATGGATCATTTTGTAATGCTTGAATCAGGTATAAAAGTGTGCCTGTCACCCAGATAGTGTTCATTGTAACCATTAGGTAGGTTTTCACCCATCCTCTCTCCCCCCTCCCCCTTGCTTGATTTCCATTGAGATTTACTTCCCCCTGTGCACATGTACACTCATTTCCTCTGTGCACATGTGTGCTCATTGCTTATTTCCAGTTTAATAGTGAGTACAGGTGTTGTTTGTTTTTCCATTCTTTAGGTACTTTACTTAGGATAAAAGTTTCCAGTCCCATCCAAATTCTTGCAAAAGGCATTAAGTCATCCTCTTCAAGGGTGAGTAGTACTCCATGGTATACATATATCACATTTTGTTAATCCACTCCTGAATTGATGGGCACTTGGGTTGATCCCGCATCTTTCCAATAGTGAATTCTGCTGCAATAAACATTCAGATGCAGGTGTCTTGTTGTAAAATGACTTCTTTTCCCCTGGGTAAATACCCAGCAGTGGAATTGCAGGAATCATTGGTAAGTCTACTTTTAGTTCTTTGAGGAATGTCCATACTGTTTTCCATAGAGGTTGTACTAATTTGCAGTCCCACCAACAGTACATAAGTGTTCCTTTCTCTCTGCATCCACACCAGCATCTACTGTTTTTGGATGTTTTAATAAAATACATTCTGACTGGGATAAGGTGATATCTCATTGTTGTTTTGATTTGCATTTCTGTCATGATTAGTGACATTGAGCATTTTTTCCATATGTTTATTGGCCATTTGTCTATCTTCTTTTGAAAAGCTTCTTTTCATATTTTTCCTCAATTTTTAATGCTTGATGTTTTCTTGCTTATTTGCTTGAGTTCTTCATAGATTCTGGTTATTAGCCTTTTATCAGAAGTATAGCTTGTGAGTATTTTCTCCAATTCTAGAGGCTGTGTATTTGCTTTGTTAATTATTTCCTTGGCTGTGAAGAAAGTTTTTAATTTAATCAAGTCACATTTAATTATTTTTGGTGTTGCTGTGGTTGTCATTGGGGTCTTCTTCATAAATTCTTTGTCTAAGCCAATATCTAGAAGAGTTTTCCAACATTTTCCTCTAGAATTCTTATGGTTTCATGCTTTACATTTAAGTCCTTTATCCATCTTGAAGTAATTTGTGTGAGTGGTGAGAGATATGAATACTGTTTCATTCTTCTGCATGTGACTATCCAATTTTCCTAGCACCATTTATTGAGTAACGATTCTTTTCCCCAGTGTATATTGTTGTCTGCTTTGTCAAAGATCAGTTGGCTATATGCGTATGATTTTATACCTCCCTGTATGTAGGTGGCATTTGTCCAAAGGAACAGGCTGCCGTGTTGCTTTTGTGCCTGACTCTAGTCCCACAGGAGGAGCACTTAAGGTCCCTAGATGGTGGATGGGGCCCTAAAACTTCCAGGTGTGTCCTTATTCTCTGCCTCAGTGGAGGCCAGTGGGAGATTGAGGCTAGGTAAGACTGGGTTATATAGGCTTGTCCTCAGGCTTCACAAAAGCTGGTAAGGTAACTGTTTTGGCAGGGTTCAAAGGTCTGCTCCCTACTTTGGGGAAAGCTGTCTGGCAGAGGCTGAAGTGGCTCCACCCAGCCAGAAAGTCTGCTTGTGGAGATGGACCATCTGAGATTCGCAATCTGATTGCCCAGCTCTCATATCTCCCGGCAGCCTGCATGTCTGTCCTGCTAGCATGTGTTTCTGTGAAACGCCGACAGGCAGAGAACTCCCACATTGGGCACCTGGGTCCACTGCAAGTCCACAGAGGAAGAAACGTGGGACTCACTCTCTGTAAATGCCTCAACCTGCAGTACATGCTCACTGGGGAGAGAGAGTGCCACTTGCCTACTTCTCAGCACAAACTGCTCTCCCAGCTGGAATGTGTGATGTGATCATAAAGTTTATCTTCCTCAGTTTGTTATTGTGGTGAAATATAATACATTGGCTAATTTTAGAATTTGGAAGTAATATGTTTAAAAATAGATTCCATTCACTAATATTTTTGAGAATATTCATATTCATATGTGTCAGAGATATTAGTCTGTAGTTTTCTTTTCTGGTAATATCTTTGTATGGTTTGGGTATAAAGGTAATTCTATAATAATCTCATTAAATGAGTTGAAAATTGTACTTAGATCTCTTATGTTATAGAAGGGATTTGTAGAATTAATAATATTTTATTCTTAAATGTATGCTAGACATTTAAGTCCAGATGTTTCATCTAGTGTTGTTTTTGTTAGAAGGCATTTAACTATAAATTTGATTTTTTAAGAGATGTGAGGCTCTTCATGTTATGCATTTCAACTTGAATGAGCTTTGGATATTTGTTCATTTCAAGGAATTGGTCAATTTCATTTAAATTGTAAAAATTATGGACATTTGATGATTTGATATATTCTCTTATACTTTCAATGTTTATGAGGTCTATAAGTGAGGGCCCCCTTTCATTACTATTATAGGTACTTTGCATTTTTATAAATGTTTATACTTGTATTTGTTTTATATTTATCAGACTTGTTGACACACTTATCCCTATTATTATTATTTTCAAAGAACCAACTTTTAGTTTTAGTCCTATCCTCTAATTGTTTTGATGTTGTTGATTTTTTTATTTTTAAAAAAGTTAATAGAACAGCATTAATTTTACAGAAACTGAATAGATTGTACAGAGAATTTCCATATACCCTCCATACACGTACTGTTTTTGCCATTATGCTTTTACATATGGTAAATTTTCTACAATTGATGAACCAATATTGATATATTATTATTAAATTATTAACTAAAATCCATGGTTTATGTTAAGGTTCATTTTTCATGTTGTATAGTCCTGTGGGTTTTGATAAATGTATAAGGTCATGTATCCAACATTAATTATCATATAGAATAGTTCCCCAGCCTGAAAATCACTTGTGCTTCAACTATTCATTCCTTCCTTTATCCCTCCCCATCCAATCTCCAGCACCCACTGATCTTTTTACCGTTTCTATAGTTTTCACTTTTTCCAGAATGTCATATGCTTGGAATCATACAGTATGTACTCTTTTCAGACTGGCTTATTTCACTTAGCAATAGCCATTTAAGGATCCCCCATGTCTTTTCATAGCTTTATGGCTCATTTGTTTTTGTTGCTGAAGAATATTCTATTGTATGAATGCACTACCGTTTGTTTATCCATTTACCTGTTGAAGGCCATCATGGTTGCTTTAATTTTTGACATTTCTTAAGAAAGCTCCTATAAACATTCAGGTGCAGGTTTTTGTGTGGACATAAGTTTTCACCTCATCTGGGTAAGTATTTAGGAACACAACTGATAGGTTGTATGTAAGATGTTTTACCTTTGTAAGAAAATGCCAGACTGTTATCCAAAATGACTACAGCATTTTGAATTCCCACCAGCAGTGAATGAAAATTCCTGTTCAAAATCACCACCAGCATTTATTATTTTCAGCTTTGTTGGATGTAAGACATTCTAATGATGATATCTTGTTTTGATTTGCAATTCCTTAATGTCCAGTTGTTCCAATATCATCTGTTGAAATGATTATCATTTGTCCTCTGAAGTGCTTTTTTCCCTTTGTCAAAAATCAGGTGAGCTTGTGTGGGGCTGTTTCTGGGCTCTGTTCCATTGATCTCTCTGTCTACTTTTTCTCCACCAATACCGCACTGTATGCTTATGCTCGCTTTGTATTTAATTTTTCTTTTCTTTCTCATAATTCTGAAGGTGACATCTTGTATTATGGATTTCAGAGCTTCCTGTTTTAGCACAAGAATTATGTCATAAAGTTTACTCTAATAACTACTTTAGATACATCCCACAAATTTTGTTATGTGGTATTTTCACTTTTATTCAGATAAAAATCTTTTTAAACCTGCCTTGAGACACCCACTCTGATCCATGAAATTTTTAGATTGATGTAGCTTAGATTCCAAATACATGGGAATTTTCCAGATATTTTTCTGTTATTGATTTCCAATTCTATTACAATTAGGAGACATACTTTATATGATTTCTGCTTTTTACAAAAATTGCTAAGATACTTTTAATGGCTAGAATATGGTCTATCTTGGTGATTCTATATGCACTTGAAAAGAATGTGCATTTTGATTTTGTCAGATAGATGCTTCTATAAATATCAATTGGATCAAGTTGGTTGAGTATTTTTCAGAGCGTATATATCATCACTGATTTTCTGAATATTTATGATGTTAATAACTTAGGAAGAATGATGAACATTCTCTGCTTATTTATTTGTGTGCATATCTTATCTCCTTCTATGTTGGTGTCTTAGTCAAGGAATAATTTGCTTCTATTTTTTTTTTTATCCTGAAACCTCAGCCAGTGTCTTTTACATTGACACTGAATGCATTTTCATTCAATGGCTTATATTTGTATGAAAAATTTCACAACTCATGTATAGTTCACTTTGGAAAACTCTAAAAATAACTGCAGACTGGCAATGCTGCACTTTTTTCCAATGACTTTATGGTTTTGTACATGCATGTGAAATGGGTCAGGCAAAGTGGTAAAGTAAAAATTTTACCTCAAACATTTTTTCAGAAATATGATAAAATAAATTTTTAGTGTACAGTATATTTTGTAACTTATAATAACTATAAGATTGTAAAATTTTTATTACCTAAGACTCTCTAGAAAACACAGGAGAGCATCTGAGTTTTCATCCAGAATTAAGGAAGAATAGCTTCACTAAATGCATTTACATTTTAAGGGGGCAATGAAATGCACAATTTTTCTCTATAATTATACTACCTACATCTTGATTGTTCAAATTCCATAAATATATTTGTAATGTATATTTATTTTTGTCCTCCAAACTTGTGAATATACTGCACTGTAGAATATAAAATAGAAAGCAAATGTAGAACATTAGCTCTGATTGAAATGTAGTCATCAATTTGTTCATCTCCTTCTATTTGGCTATGTAGAAAAAGTTGATAATTACAGAACCTATGTTTTGGTGGCATAAAGTTACCTGAAGAAGTAAAAGAGTTCTTAATAGCTAATGTAGTAAGTGTTCTCTGTTTCATGCTGCCACTGGGAGTTTGTACATGGATTTTAAGCATTTGAATGCTATAAGAACTTACATTTTAGTAATACTCAAATCAGCAGTGGGTTTTAAGAGAATCACACATAAGATTGCTTTAATTTGCCACCTTACATATTAATAGAGGTCAAGTCAGCTGATAATATTTCATAGAATTGTATATTTTGTAGTCAACTCATTATTAGAAGTGCCTCACTTAAGATTCTTACAGTAGCTTGGCTTTGTTTTAGGCTGTTACTCCTCACTGTTTCTACTTTTTTAATTATTCCTCCCCCTACATGTATTGAAATGGAATGCCTCAAGGATATGGTGATGGCAACACTGAGCAGCATTGTTTTGCCTTATAATGGATCTTGGGAAGGATATTGTTAGACCACTAGGCAAAATAGAAAGGTGGATTTAATTTACATCAAATAAATATATTAAAGTTAAATGAATCAAAGATACAAATACATTGTGAACATCCAGCCAAGAATGTTTAGGAATTGTTTTACTTCTAAGTATTAAATCCCATCACCTCTACAGAAGGAAGTGGCAATCTCTTCTCCAGCAGGGCATGGGTCCTGTCAGAACATTGTTACTTTGGATGTAAGGTCAAAATGTTAAATACATGTCTAGGTCATTGCTTCATGTTCCTCTGTGTAGTGTAGCAAGTTGTAAGCATGATATTTTCCTGATTCATTTTCCTTAGACAAAATAATAAGTACTTATTGGTTTCTGTGATTTAAGCAAAAGAAAAAAAAAAGAAAGAAAACTATTTTTTTTAAGGAAAGCTTTTTTAAAAAAATTAACTAAATAAAATTTTCCCTTACAAACTTTAATGTGAGTCATTAATTTTATATTTAATACCAATAAGACATTTTAATATGTTGAATATTTACTACATTTAGAAATTATAGAAGTTTTCTGCAAGCATCACATGGACAAGCTGAAAGATTGAGTCATTTAAAAAAATACATTAAATAATTTAAATTACCAATTCTGCAACAACAGAAAACTATGCAATTAACAACACAACTTTAACTTATAAATAATCTATATGATAAATCTACCTGGTTAACATTTACATTATCAATAGTGATTTTTCAAGATTAATACCAGTATTTGCTAATCTTTCCAAAATCTCTTATTGGGGTAAGAGATTTATTTCAGTAATATGTGTTTTTTGGTATTGGTATAAAATCAAAGTTTGAGTACAAAGCTCCTAGTTTATATTTGAGAGACATACATATGAGAAAGACTTCAGATGTAAGTGATTTGATATTTTCTGTTTTGCATAGCAAGAAAGTCATGTTTTTTATTCAATTAAATTCAGAGATAACATAAAAAAATTCTCACACAGTTGGCTCTCCCCTCCATATCCATGGCTTCTGCATCCATGGATTCAACCAACCGTACATTGAAAATATTTTTCAAAATTGAGTCTACATTGAGCACATACAGACTTTTTTTTGTCATTATTCCATAAACAATTGAGTTTAACAACTATTTACATAGCATTTACATTGTATTAGATATTATACATAAACTAGAGATGATTTAAAGAATACAAAAGTGTATATATAGGTTATATGCAAGCACTATGCCATTTTAGATCAGAGACTCAGGCATGTACAGATTTTGGTATCCACGGAAGATCCTGAAACCAAGCCCCCATGGACAACAAGGAATGACAGTAGTTATATTTGTTTCAACTATATAAACACTTTTTATCTTTTTATTTTTCATTCAAATTGATTATTGTAATCAATTGTTTACATATATGATATGCAGTATCCACAAATAGGATGAGGCATATCCCTCAGATCAGTTAACATATGAATCATTAACCAGTATTTCCTTATGTAATTCATTGACAGACTTAATTAGCCAACTACTAATTGTCAAAGTATCAAAGTATTGAAAACAAAATTAATTTTATATTTAATTATCATAATCTAAAATCTATAGATTTTCATTCATTCATTCACTAATAAATTATTTCACAAAGAAAGAAATTAATAAGCCATTTTCCTTCTTTTCAAGACCTCCCATTTAAATAAATGTAATAATACTAATATACATGTCCTATAATACTGATATTAGGAAAAACTAAACGAAAATAGATAATACTGAACAGTGAACTGAAACAATGATCTAGTGCTGAATTTACAAACCTTAAAGGCTAAATTTGAGTTTACAAAGATTAGAGAAAGCTTAAAATATTTTTGAACATTAGAGATTTCTACCGTAAAGGAAAGATACATAATATTTAGAAAAGGGGAAAAGTCTATACAATAATATCACCACATAATAAAATAAAAAGGCAAATAACAAAACAGGAATAAATCCTGCAAATTAAACATGTGACAAAAGCTATATAATCAATAGGAAGAATATATGTTTGGGCACTAAACACATATCTACAAATAATGAAATGTCTACAACCACTAAATATGGGAAATCCATTGGCCCTGTTAATAAAAGAATGAGAATTATAATAACAATAAGAGATCATTTTACCCGTGAGATTGGAAAGTATTAAAAGAAATGTCAATATGCAGTGTTTTGAGGTAGTAAGTGAGGGGATAAACAATTTATATAATTTATTTGTATAATTTAGATTGTAAATTAGTAAAATCTTGTGTCACATAAATTTATCATATCCTATTAAAAGCTTTTAAAATATGCCTTCATTTACCTCCAGTATTTATAGTTTGTTTGTGATATCACTTTTGTAATCAAAAAATACTACAAAACAATGTTCATGCATTTTTAATAAAGAGAGATATTACTTGAAAAATAAGTTAGTTCTTTGCTATGCTGATGGAACCATAAGTCTATTGTAAAGAATTACTTTTCTCTCTTTCTATTCTCAACTATTACCATGGCTGCCACTAGCATTAGCATTTTTTACTATATATATATATATAAACTATATATAAATATTATTTATATATGTAAATTATCACTTTCCTGCTTAAAAATAGGTAATGGGAACATAAATGAGTGACTATAGCTTAATACTACCTGAATGCCAAATCACTTTTATATTTTGTTATCAGATGGGTATAATACACACACACACATGCACAATCACTTGCACAATATATGTGGCTTTTATAATCTTTTATTAAAAATTATATCTCAAATTTTTGTTAGATGCTCAGTGTGGCAGGGACAGCTATTAGTTACATTTTCCCTTTCTTCTGTAATAATAAAATCCTGACATTTAGCTGGACATATGGACATCCTCAATAAAAATTGAATGTACCTGAGGGCTCTGTTCTGAAGGTTCCAGATATGATTTAGATTCCATCAATTTCATGTACTGCCATGAGATTTGTAGGATAGAAGGGAGAAGGGTTTTGCGCTTGTTTCTACTGTTATGTTTGTTTAGAGGTGTAGGATTTATCTGTGGAGACAGAAGCAGAGTTCTTGTTAGCTAGTCAATAGCTTCATAGGAGTAAAAAGGATGTATAATCCTATCCTTTCTTTTTATTTAAATCTAATAGGTCCAAAATAGATATAGAATCAATATTCTTGGTTCCAGTGAGGCGTCCAGATCCCCCACTGTTTTAGTCAGTCAGAATTCTTTAACAGAATGCCATAGACTGGATGGCATAAAAAACGGCCATTTCTTTCTCATGGTTCCAGAGGGTGTGAACCATAAGATCAAAGCAGATTCCTGTTTGGTGTGGGCACTCTCCCGATTTGCAGACAGCCATCTCCTCCTTATATCTTCACACATGCTATGGTTTGAATTATGGTGTCCCCTCCACATTTCATGCTGAAACTTAATTCTTATTGGAACTCTTATTAAGAGTTGTAGATTTGGGAAGTGATTAAGTAAAGAGGGCTCTGTCCTCATGAATGAGATAGCACTCTCATAAAATAGCCGAAGATTGAACGAAGTGCTCTCTTGTCCTTCATCTCTTTCACCATATGAGAACACAGGGTTCCTTCCCTCCGAAAGATGCAGCCACAAGGCACCATCTTGGAAGTCAAGAGCAACCTTCATCAGACACCAATTCTCCCAACACCTTGATCTTGTATTTTCTAGCCTCCAGAATTATGAGAAATAAGTTTTTATTATTTACAAATTACTCTGTCTCAGGTATATAGTTACAACAGCACAAAGATAACATAACTAGGGAAAAAGAGAAAGAGGAGGAGATCAAGAGAGAAAGAGAGAGACAGAGAGAGAATCAAGCTCTCTGCTGTCTTTTCCATATAAGGGCACCAATCCCATCATGAGGGCTCCACCCTAATGACCTAATTACAGTTATGCATGGCATAATGAAATTCCAGTCTACAAAGGATCACAAATATGATGGTGGTTCTAAAGATTATAATATCAGTTTTACACTGTACCTTTTCAATGTTTAGATATCTTTAGATACACAAATACTTACCATTGTGTTACAATTACTTACAGTATTTAGCATGCTGTATAGGTTTGGAGGCTGGATCAGTTACACCATGTAGCCTAGTGTGTAGTAGGCTGTACCACCTAGGTTTGTGTAAGTATGCTCTATGATGTTCGTACGCTGATGAAATAGCCAAGCGATACATTTCTCAGACATTATCCCCATCAATAATTGATGCATGACTGAATTTAATCAATCAACAATTAGGAAAAAAGCTTAATTTCTAATTAAAAAAAGAAATCTTATTTCTTCCAAGATAATAAAAAGACCAAAAATCATTTTAACTCCAGTCACCTCCTTCTTAAATTACTTGCCATTTTTGCTGTGTATTTTCATACTATATTTTTCTAAATCTCACTATTCATTATTGTTTTTGCTTTTCTTAGATTACTGATTTATGCAGTCAATATTTGTAAAAAGTGTCTCTCTTTTTGCCTCTGGAAAATGCCTTTTTTCACCTGTATTTGTGAAACATATTTATGACAGCTACATAATTTGTGGTTGACAATTGCTTGCTTTTAGTGGGTTCAAGATACCATTTCATTGTCTTTTTGTTTCCTTTCTTTTTGGTAAGTCCGTTATCATTCTAGTTTTAGCTCCATTACAATTAATAACAGTGTTCTTCCACTCACCTGAAATTTTTCTCTGTTTTTGGTTTCAAGTTGGTTTACTATGAAATGTATAAGAATACGCTTTTTTTGCATTTTATCCTACTTTGGGTTCTCATGCTTCTTGAATTTCAGCCATTTCCTCTTCAAACATCACTTCTACTTTATTCACACTCTTTTCCTCTCTCTATACATAAATGTCTGACTTGTCTTCCAGATTACTAATTCTCTTTAGCTGTTTTATCTATTATGAAATTTATTCATTGAATTTTTAACTTCAACTATAATATTTTTCTCTAAGATCAAAAATTTTTATTTTACTTAAGTTGCCTTAGATTATTTCATATTTAAGCAACCATCAATTTTTAGAGTAAACAATGTTTCTACATTGTTCAAAAACTCATTTTCACTTTCAGAAAGACATTTATCAATATTTTTATTTGAAGTTTTGTTTTCAATATTAAATTCCTTAATCTGTGTGGAATGTGTTCATTTGTTTTATATAATATGAATTAGGGGAATTATTCATTTTTACATGGATAATTATATTTTACCTCCATTTATTGTAAACTCCTTTCTTTTTTCTCTGTTCCGGCTTGCCAGTTCTATCATGTATCAACATTTCTTTTGATATATGACATATATCTGTTTCTGGTCTCACCACTCTATTTCCTTGAAAATTTACTAGATTACCAGATTTCAGAGAAAACTTGTATCAATTATTGTGAACATGTTGTTAAGTGAGGTATGAGTGTTACCCCAAAGACTCCATTTCCAAAAACCATCACATCAGGGATTATATTTGCAACATATGAATAGGCGGGTGCAAAATAACCCATAGCACCTACCTTTTTGTTTTTATATACCTGTAACCTCTATTTTAGATCTTTTTGTCTTATCTTCAATTAATATTTTTCTGATTACACTGAGCTTTGTAAATGCTTTAGGTGAGTTGTAAACAACGTTTTTGTAACAAACAGTTTAATACATTATTATCTTGAAAGAAATTTAATATATAACATACTCATACAATAATAATCGATATGATATCCTAAATATAATCTAAATCAGATACAAGAAGAAACTCATTTGTAATAAGTATAAAATTGTCAATATGTAAATACTCAAGCAGAACATAACCAAAAAAAAATAAATTTAGGCATGTGTGTAGAGAATCTCTTGAGTAAAACAGCCACAAACTTGGAATAATACAAGTGTGTTGTACTAACTATTCAAATTCTATGTGCTGTATTGTCCTTAATTATTCAGTCTTTCTATAATGATGAGTAACTTTTGATAAATTAAAAATTTTAAAATTATAGTTTTCCTTTGGTGTACATGTTATTGCATCTGTGGAAAATTTAAACCATGTAAAACTTAAATCATGCAAAAATTATTTGAGTTCACATGTGACATATTAAATATATTAATATAATCTCAAATAACTATAAACAAATTTTCGCTTACCTGACCACATAGCAAGACATTCACAAGTCACATGGGAACTGCCACAATTCTTTATGTGCAGAACATTTATCACTCCACGTTCTCAGTCAATAAATGTTAATAATATCCTGCAATTTTTATTAAAACAGTGCCAGTACATTTCCAAATGCCGCCTAGGAGATTACTCGGCACACATACCCTACTTTAAGAACCACTTCCCAAGATTCTTACTCCTGCTCTTTCAGTAGTCTGAATATCATTTATTCACCTTGCTAAGAGAAAAACTACTATGTAAATTTTAAGGTTCATATAAAATGCTCCCTTCTTGTGAAGACATTATTTAAGCTCTGAATATAAAATTAATCCCTCCTCCTGTGTTCTGTAAAACTGTCTACACACTGATGCATACTGGTAACATTTCCTGTTGCATCATAGACATTTATTCATGTTTTTCTCATTCACTGTTGTACCTTCGGCCCTCCCAAAGATGGACTTCTCAAAAATCTGTAATAGTATCAGATTCACCTTCCAGACCTCTGCATCTGAATATCTAACTGCATATTATGCATATGTTATTTGCTGAATAAATGAATCAGTATTTCCTACATTTTCAGCTCTTGTTTTCTTTCTGCTTCTTTCTTTTCATTTTTCCTTGTAAGTGAATCTTTCATAAACACACACACATACATATCTAGTCTTTAGAATTCATTATTTATAATCGTTAAGTGAAAACAACTTGGACAGGTAATTATTATTATTAATTTTCTAAAATGATAATCTTAACCTACTAATTTATTTTCCTTATGTGGGAAAAGTTAGTTGATTATTGTATTATTCTGTATTGCCTGCATTCAGTAGGGCTTTATTGGAAAAGAAAAAACAGCCTATAATATATTCTAAAATTTTAACTGGAAAAATTTATTCAATTATCCAAATATAGGAAAGAATAAATTTAATTTATATTAACATAATTGCCTCTTATTATGTATTAATGGGTTTAAAATCCTAACATATATAATAGCTGGCATTTTCACTAAAAGGAATGCATCTTTCAGTACTATTCTCATATTAAATTCTCATACTAAATATGTTAATTAATAAGAAATAGCTGAGAAGAAGACATGAAGGATGAGGCTGGGCTTTATCTGAATCACATTTCATCTGAAAGCCCTCAGAACTCATAAATCACAATTTTCAGAAAGTGGAGTTCTGTTGATAGTACTGTAATTCTTTGTAAGTAATTTTTCCACTTTGTTCTTTATTATCATTTTTGTTAAGCTCTTAAAAATGAATCAGGCAGAAATATAGGGAAAGTACTTTCATTACGCTGTGTCCATCATATATTCACCAGTAGCAAAAGGGGGAACTTGGAGTTTCCCTAGAAATTTAGACATTATAATGTCCTGGAACAATTTAGAACTTGTCTTAAGTGTTTTAGAAAATAGATATCTCTGCAGCTTGCTTTGAGTTAGTGTTGCAAAGTAGAAATAAAACTGTAGCTTGAGTTAGACATATATAGTATATTTTAAGTCCTAGCTTGGCCATTTATTTAGTGTGGGGCAAATAATTTAAACTCTTGGAAGCTTGGTTTTATCATTTGTAAAAAAATGATAAAATATAACTTGGAAAAGAATTGTGTTGAATAAATATGATAATTCATAGAAAATGTAAAGGTTCATACTCCACTTTTACTAAAATGTGAGATCATGATAACTAAATTTACTAAACCACTTTTGGTTCCATCTTAGCATATTTATGATTCAAAGAGTTTTAAAAGTGACAACTCACAACTGGGAATTAAATTCATAAGTTGGCTTAATCAGATTCCTTCAAAATTAACATTCTGTAATTCACTAATCCTATCAGCATGCTGCTGGACTTAGCTTTCAAAGCCTATTTGAATCCCCCTTTATTGGAAAAGGGGAACTGATCTGATGCTGAAAATTTCTACCCTTTAATTTGGCATTTTTAGTTAGAGTCCATGCTAACTTCCAGGGCAGTGTGATGCAAAGGAAGAATAGCAGTCTAGACTTTAGCCGACGACCTTGTTAACCATTGCTGTGTTACTTTCCCTGGGGCCATGGACAAGGCATTGGAGCTTTATAGAATTTAATACCATTTTAAGTAAAATGTAATACAAATTTCACGTAGTCTCAAATTTTTGTTTTACTTATATTTATATTTTATATTAATATAAGAGTATGCTTATATTGATATTTTAATTATATATTACTATTATACAGAATTGTGAATATAAAGTACCAAATTTTTCTACTTATTTTAGAAAAAAATACATTGATAGCTATGTCTCAATGAAAACAATATTTATTGGTAAAATGAATAAGCAACAACTAAAAGCTAAAAAAATCACAACCTAAAATTCCACAAATTTACTGAGCCTGAATTAAAAATTATAGAGTGACAGGTCTGGAAATCTTTTCAAAGAGAATTTAAACCACTATCAATATTATAGCAAGTACACTGCATTTTTAACTCACTCATTCTTGATATGACAAGACTCTGTTCGGTCAACTAACAGGTTTTTGTTTTTGTTTTTCCTTTTGCCTGGAATATAGTGACATAAACTTGAAAAATATCTCAGAAATTTTCCTTTGTAGACAAGTGCCATCTTGAAATTAGCATACTGTCGATCACTCATTGTACTTTAGTTTCCTTAAGTTTCTCTTTTATTTATGAAGTACCTATGGAATACCTATTATGGATAAAAAAAGAAATGTGATATAGTGAAAAAAAAAATCTGAGTCAGCCATGGTCCCAGGTCCCTTTTTCGAGGAGTAGACTAAATATTAACATTTATTTAATATTTAGAATACTGACCTCCAGTTTTCTAACACATGCGTGAGCATTTTTATGTCATAATGTACATTTTATGATTGGCCACGTGTTCACAATGGCCTATTTTTACCCTTTGCTTTGTCTTGACCAAACTTTAGTCAAGTTATTCTCCTTCCCACAGGCCCTTGAACCTTAGCTTGCCGAAATGACTGAGCACGCGCTGAGATGCAGAGCAAGCTCACCTATTAGAGTATTCTGAGATACTGACTGTACAGGAAGATGCATTTCTGACAAACTGCACTGATCACACTGTCTACCCACCTCTTGCTTCCCCAACTTCCCTTAAAGTTTCTGCTAAGTTCTGCTTACTCATCTCTATAAAATAACTATGCCATCACAGATTATAATTTACAAGCAAATTTCATAGTACTGAAAAAAAAATTGTTTTTAGAAAGAAAATGTTCAGTTAAATGTGTTTAGAGTTGATTCCATGCTTGAAAAAGCCTATTTGATATTGTCACTTTAAGGTATGCATTAGAGCTGTGATCCCCAGCCCCCTGGCTGGCTGTTCATCACCACCTGAGCTCTGCCCGCCCTTTCACTCCGTGCCTCCCTGTATCCCCCGACCTACCTCTTCCCCTCCCCCGCTGTGGAAAAATTGTCTTCCATGAAACCTGGAACCTTTTTTGGTCCCCCTGGTGCCAAAAAAGGTTGGGGACTGCTGCATTAGAGAACGGACCTTGAAAAAAGTTATTTTTTAGAAAATTTCACATTTAAAAAAATGCTGTAGCTTGACCCTTGTATATATTTGCAGCCCTTCCTTGGCGATTGCTTTTGAGAAATCTTTTGTAGAACTGTTTAAATGCCACAAATTCTTGTTATAGACTTTGTCACATCTAACACAATGAGAAAGTATGTGACAGGTCAGTGAGAGGTGGAAAAACTAAGGAGAAATAATCAATAGTAAAGAAGAGGAGAGAATACTTTTTTTTCACGACAAAACCAGGACTTCAGGACATTTAGATATATCAGACTTATTATCTGAGTCCTATCTCATTGCATTAGGTAATAAAAAGGCTAGCTGTAGAACAAAGAATCAGTAAATATGTCACAGAGCACAAAGCCTGACCTGAAAGGGTTTTTTTTTTTGTTTTTTTTTTCCTATTCAGCAACAGTCAGTTTGAGAAAAAACGTTTCAATAAAGTTTCCAAGGGACAGAGGATAATTAGGAGAAAATGACCTTGAGGTTTATACTGCTTTTAAAACAGCCACTTGGCAAATCATTGCAGGCATGAATGTCAGCTTAAGACTGATGTTTATAAGAAAACTCTAAAATGCAATATATGAATGGAACCTTTGTCTTCTGGCCATGTATGGCAAATTTTAGCCCTGAAAGTCACTCTTTATCCTCTGATGCTGAGAAAGCAGGTAACAGATTTTGTAAGAATTATTATGAGTTTATTGAAACAACTAGTCTAAAACTCTCATTTTCAGAAAAGATTCTGCTTTTTTAGAAAATGTATATCCTTGAGTATAAATTTTATATCACAGAGATTAGTACTATAAAAATTAACATATATTTCATATTTTATATGCATTGATATTTTATAATGTGCCTAAAATCTTTATGTTTCTAAATAGCATATGTCATTTAAATGCAACAATTTCAATAACAGTTTTTTTAAATTTTTAAACCAGTATTTTTTAAAACTAAGAATGGTGATTCCTGTCTAAAACAATAACACTTTCTCAAATATTATGATTTTCATCTCAGACTATTGGTGTAACATATGTATTGTAGATAGCAATGTTGAAAGTGTTTCTCATATCACATTTAATTTTCCCAATGCAATTTGAGTGTCAAAAAACAATTTCTACTGAATCTAAAACCCTGAAACATCTGGTAATTAAATAAGTCTCTCTACTATCTATGGAGAGTATAACCTGATTCAGAATATGAGAAATTTTACCTGTATTAGACTTTTTATTTGTGGTTTTAAAAAAATTTAGCCCTGAAACATGACAGATTTAATGCATACATTTGTATTAAGAAGTATGAAATAATCCTCTGGTGGGTATAAATTAGAGTACAATTAACTAAATGGTCTGATAATGTGACAAAGTAAAAATTCAGAAAGAAATTCTAATCTAGGAATCAGAAAACTTGAATTCAGTCTAACAAACCAATTACTGGTTGTGTGGCTGGCAATGTTACCTGCTTTTCATACCCATACTATGAGACGAATGAGGACAATGAATGTGAATGTGATTTGAAACCAAAATATGCCTTATCAACGTAAAGCCTTATCGATAGTTGACAATCCTTACAGAAACCAGGAATTCTTCAATGATGAGTTTTGAAAGACATTTCCTTATATCACTCCAATGATTTCATTTCAATTACAAAGCTTGCAGAAGTCATTATGAAGGTAAAAAACACCCTGCTTAAAATTTTGAGTAGAATTTGACCCCAGCAGCCATAGTCACACCCAGGGTTTTAAGGAATGGATGGATAAGTCATTATAAAAATACCTCTGTAATGCAGTATATGAATGAGAACTTTGTCTTCCAGGAAGTTCTTACAAAATAGATCATTGAATCCAGATACAAATTTTTCTCTTGTGCAATCAATGTAATGTTTTTTCTTTTGAGACAGAGTCTCGCTGTGTCACCCTGGGTAGAGTGCAGAGGTGTCATCGTAGCTCACTGCAACCTCAAACTTCTTGGCTCAAGCAATCCTCTTGCCTCAGCCACCTGAGAATAGGTGCTTGCCAAGATACCTGGCTAATTTTTCTATTTTTGGTAGAGATGAGGTCTCACTGTTGCTCAGGCTGGTCTCAAACTCCTGAGCTCAAGTAAGCCTCCCGGTCTGGCCTCCCAGAGTGTTAGGATTACAGGCATGAGTCACCACACCCAGCCAATAAATGTAATATTATTAACCAAACACTATTTGATGAAGTAATTAATGAACTAATAACATCTAAATAAAAATGAACAAACCATAAATTGTTCAGCTTGATGAATCTGCATAAATGAACACACAATATAATCCTAAAAAATCAAGAAATAAAACGTTACCAACAAATTCAAAGGTCCTCTTGTGCCCTCTCACAGTTACTCTTGACTCCTCCTGCACAAGTTAATCACTATTTTAATTTCTAATTTCCTGAATTAGCATCATGGAATATGTCCTTTTGATGTCTAGATTCTTTCAATCGACATTCTATGTATATGTATGAGATACACTTACATTGAATTGGTGGAGTGGTTTATTTATTTTAATTGATGGATAGTGTTCCACATATAGCTCATTCATTTTTATTGATGATATGGTATGAATATATCACAATTTATTTATTGGATTACTTAGGTGGTTTCCAATTTGGAATTATGAATAATGCTGCTATGAGTATCTTTGTACCTGCATTTTGGTATACATGTATATATATTTCTGTCAGGAGAACAACTAGAAGTCTTAGAATATTCCTATGTTAAGTTTTAATAGATATCCCCATCGTTTTCCAAGTGACTGTACCAACTTACAATGTTACCGTCGTTGTCATACTTGTAATTATAGTTATTCTATGAAAATAGAAAAACAAAACAGAAGAAAAAATTTAAAGCAGGAAAAAATAGTAAAGATAAATACAGAAATTAATGAAGCTCGCAAAAAGACAAAATAATTATAACCACAGTGAGATAACAATTAATATGGAGAAGTCACATAGGAGGGCTTAATTCAGATACATTTCAAAACTAAGATGAAATGAACATATTGAAATTGATAATTATACTGTAATTATATAAAATATTTTTTGTGGAAATATACACTGACATATTTAGAAGAAATGATGTATTTAACTTACTTTCCAATGTTTCATGATAAAGTAATTTGGGAAAATATTAGCAACAGTTAACCCGGGTAATGGTTATATGAAGTTCTTTGTGCTATTTTTACAATTATACTGTAACTGTGAAATTATTTCTAGGCAGAAATTTTAGAAATTCTTCCAGTGTAATTTGTCACATCAATACATTACAAAATTTCAAGAAAGTCAGAATAAAAGGATTTGGTAAAATTCAAGTTCACTTGTGATTTAAATATCTTTTTATTTATTTAATTTTTTTGAGACAGGATCTCTTTTGTCACCCAGGCTAAAGTGCAGTGGCGTCATCATAACTCACTGCAACCTCGAACTTCTGGGCTCAAGAGATCCTCCTGCCTCAGCCTCCCAAGTAGCTGGGACTATTGGAAGGTGCCACCACATCTAGCTACATTTTTTTTTTTTTTTGTATTTTATAGAGAGACAAGATTTCACTATGTTGCACAGGCTAGTCTCAAATTCCTGACCTCAAGTGATCCTGCCACCTCAGCCTCATAAAATGCTAGGATTACAAATGCTAGGATCCTGCCACCTCAGCCTCATAAAATGCTAGATGAGCCACCACCATCTGACTTAAAACTCTCATTAAAATAAGAGGAGAAGCGAACATTTGCAGCCAGATAGAACATCTTACAAACAATATACATACTTCACATACTTTATTGTATACTACAAGTACATACAATATAATGCATCCACTTTATTTATATATTAATTTTATTTGTATAGATTTAGGGCCTACAAGTGAAATTTTGTTACATGAATATAATGTGTAGATGTGAAGTCTGGGCTTTTAGTGCAGCTATCACACAAACAGTGTTCATTGTACCTGTTAGGTAACTTTTCACACACACCCTTCCCAATCTCCAGTGTATGCCCATGTGTACTCATTATTTACCTCCAACTTATATATGAGAACATGTAGTATTTGACTTTCTGTTTCCGAGTTACTTCACTTAAGATAATGACCTCCGGTTCCATCCATGTTGCTGCAAATGCCATGATTTCATTCTTTTGTATTGCTGAGTAGTATTCCATGGTGTATATGTATATGTATATGTATATACCACATTTTTGGATCCAATCATCCATTAAGTGGACACCATAGTTGAGTCCATATGTTTGCTATTGTGAATAGTGCTGCAAATAAGTAGTTAGGATTTTTTTTTTTTCCTTCGGGGATATTTTAGTGAATAATGGCGATTTTTTTTAAAGATTGGATTATCTGACCAAACTTCCCTCATGGTAATACAAGGAAAGAAGTTATTATGTTAGCGGTAAAATTATATTAAAATTAGGTACTTATCATTAGATGACATGTTTTAATTTTTAAATGGATCACAGAAACATATGGGCTATTTAGAAATACAGCTTTTCAATTTTCATATTCTACCTTGATTTTGAAAGACGATATCTGATATTGATTTCTTCAGTTGCTTATATATTTATCTCATAGTGATTGAAGGACTACTGATGTTGTGGCCCTGGAATAGACTTTGGGGATATAACAATAAATAAGAAAGACATAATTATGCCTTTCCACAGATTTATTCCTGAAAGTTAGGATGATTATAAGAAAAGATAACATATGAACTGTGTGATATATGCTATTAAAAAAGGACAGAAAACTATAGGAGCACATGAGAAGTAGGAATATTTCATTCAGGTAAACAAAGTTTGAATAAGAAATTGAACTTTTGCTTAGATATGGGGGATGACTCCAGTTAGCCTGGCTGAGTTTATGGTAGGAGGAAGATCGAAACAGAAAAAAAGTGAGACAAAGAGCATTTGAGAAAATGAAAATAGCAAAAGAAGTTCCCTTGGCTGTAGTATGCACTCAGAGTATCTTCTTAGGAGATTTTTGGAGGAAACATGAGGTGTAAAGTAGGGTAGTAGGAGCAGGAATGATAAAAAAAAAAACAAAAAGATATTTGAAAACTGTTTTTTATTGGATATGAGGGTAGAGGGAAAGACAGCATCAAAAACCACATTCACTGTTCTGGTGGATTCACATTCGCATGTTGGAAGCTGAGTGAGTTAGGGACTCCATCCTTGAAAGCTGAATTTACAAGGAGCAAGAGTTTCATTTTGGGAATGGTGACTTTGAGGAGTTTATGATACATTGGTGGCAGGTACTTGGATATATGAGTCTGAGTGGAGGAGGAGATATCTGAGTAGGATGTAAAGATCTGACATCATCAACAGTGATAGGAAATGCAATTGTGAAAATAAAGAAGTTCATTAGAAGGAAATGTAGAATAGAAGAAAAAACTTGAATGCCTGTATTTTAAAGCATTTTAAATTGGTTATTATTTCAAGGTGTGGTAGTTATCAGCTGTGAGATTTAGAATAAATCGTGTGAATTGTTTGAGCCTCAAATTTATCATCTGTGAAATGCAGGGTCTGAACAACATAATAGAATATGTATCTCTAAAATTCAGTGAATCCCAAGACTCTTCCTGTTTGTTTAGAACCCATTGTCTTAGCTGACCAACACCAAATTTATACATACAATCATCCCTTGGTATCCACAGAGGATTGGTTCCAGAATCCCCCCTTCCCGTGGGTACCAAAGTCCACAGATGCTCAAGTTTCTCATAAAAATTGAGTAGTATTTGTATATAATCCATGCACATTCTTTCATATACTTAAAATTATTTCTAAATTATTTACAATGCCTAATATGAGGTAAATGCTATATAAATAGTCATTATACTTTATTTTTTTATTTGTATTATTTTTATTGTTGTGTTGTTATCTTTTTTCTTTTAGTTCACCATTGGTTGAACCCATGGATGTGGAACCCTCTGATACAGAGGGTCAACTGTACATCTATAGTGGCTTGGTTTCTTCTGGACTGAGAATGTCATGGTCCTAATGCCACTATATATTTAAATAATATTGCATTTATGTCTAAGGAACACTAATACAAACTCTCCAATACTAACACTCTAATACTCTCTGTAATACTAATACAAACTATTCCCTATAATTGGTACTCAAATACGATTGATATTTTTCAAAGGTGGTTGAGACAATACACATTTATCAATCACCTGTTTTATGCCGGACACTGTTAATGGAACTTTGAAACATCATTTACTTACCAAAGGTATTGGTCAGTTTAAGAGAGTTACAAACTTTTCAATTTCTATGTCAATTTATTATTTGTCTTTTCCTAGATTTAGCATTTGAGGTTTGTAAAATAGTAATTTTAGGGATAAGCATATCTAATAGACTTTCCAAAATAGGTCTCATATTATTCTCACTAGAATTAATGGTTATTGACAAAATTCAGTTAGTTAGAAGTAGCAAGGGTTAAATTTGAGCTGGTTCTATAGAAGTGAAGGCCTGGTAATCAACTTTCAGACCCACAGCTTTTGCAACTGTTATATTCTCTGAAAAGAAGAGAACTAAAGATAACTCTACACTATTCACAAAGTTTAGTTGCTTTTGTAAATGGCATCTGCTTCATCTGTACAGAAAAAATCATTTTCATTATATTTCAAGTCCAATGTCTCTTTTCTTTGTCTGGGACATTTTTTTTTCTTATCTAGTGAAAGAATCCACACCAATTTTATGGTGTTTTTCTCCTCTTCTTCCTTATAGAATTCTTCATTTTGCCCTGTGGAAAGCAGCACCTGAACCACTGGTCAATTGAGAACTCATTGAATTTTACAAGGCACATTTCATTTCTTCCTTTATGATTTCAAAGAGTTTTTTGGAAGGGAAAAAAAAAACCTACTTCTATTCACAATCAGGATGGCTTTGTTTGAGTTAAAAATTCCACCCTGTGAAATATCTTTGCTGAGAGGTAATGAATAGTGTTAGTAATGTGGAAGAGGCTCAAGTGGCTAGAAAAATTGTTAAAACTTTTAGTAATCAATAGGCAAATTGTGCTTTGTCCTGAATGGTGACTAATAAATAGGCAATTCACCATTTGTTAGCATGTTACAGCCTTTGTAAGAAAATTAATTGTAAAAGTGGAGCTCTCCCACCTCAAACTTCAGAGTTATCTATTTATTTAATAATTATAAATAATTTTTAAGTGATGGAGAACAGTGATTATCTATATCTATCAATCTATGTCACAATACATACTTTATGTGACATTTTGGAAGAAGTATGCTTATTAAGTTCTGTAATTTTTTGTTATAAACAAAGTGATACTTCAAACATGCACACACACAAATAAAATCATAAAGTATGATTTCTAGAGCAGACAATTGCCATTTATTTTGGCCTACTCTTCATCCCTTAACATGCCATTACGAAGACATTAAATGGATATACAATAGTTATATAATATTAAAATTATGAAAAAGAGTAATAGGGCTGTATTATGGACCAATCACAGTTCAGAAGAGAGACAGAGCAAGTTACTAAGAGAATTAGCTGTGACATGTCTCATAAGAACGTATGCCTCATGTGAATTCATAGATATATTTGTTGCTACAAGTATTTTTGAAATTCCTGCCAATTGTGTACTTTAAAGCTTTGTGGACTAGAATTACTGATTATGGAGAAAAGAAATAAAAATTTAAACATTGGATTATGGTGATCATCAAAAGTATTTTAATTTTGAAGGGTAAAAAAGGAGAAAATTTGAATATACTTTACTCCTATGACCAAGCATAAAATTTGCTTATTGCATACTCATCTGTATACTTTACTATTTCAGAAATAATGATGAAATAACGCATGGAAAAGGAGATATAGTGTTGTTTATGCTAAAGTAGCTTGCATGACACAGATCGTTGGTATAATATGATAACAACTATGTTAGTACATTGAAAGATAGAGCAAAACATGTAGGACTTTAAAAACAAAAGAAAAAAGAAAACATCTTGCCAGAATTCTTTTTATCTCTTTTTAGGCAGCAATTGTCACTCCATTCCACTTCTGTTTACTCTCATTCAATTTTGCTATTATGGTGATATTTTTTAAAAAGAAAATTTGTAAAATCAATTTTAAAAATCTACCAGTGGACTCAGCAAGTGAAAAACAAGTTAAAAGTCATTACTGAAATAATCTTTTAACAAATATGTATCCCCAGAAAATTTTTCCTCATCATATTTATTTCTATACAAGGGAAATGTACATATAGAATTGAGGAAAAATACATATTTGAATAATTACAAAAACAAATAATATTCAGGGAAAAAGCTATATTGAAAAGAAAAATGAAATACATGAAATACAGACAAAGATTATTGTTATGATAAATAGAAATATTTTGACAAGTTAAATTAACAAAATTATTTTTCTCACAAGAGTTTTGTAATTTTACAACACAAATAGACAGAAATTGGTATTGTTTCATCAATATTTTTTTTCTCATGCCTAGATGTTCCAGTCTTTTGCTATCACTCATAAGTGAATTAGAAAACAGGAAACTAAAGAAGAAAAATCACTTAAGTTAAATGAATATTTATGAAATATTTACCTTACACAGAAAACTGTGACAAAACCTCAACAAATACATATTAAATTTCACTAATCTAAAGTTCTATTGATAAAAAAAAAATGAAGGAAAACAACATCCACATAAGACAAAGGGAGACAGTAGTAGAGTGTGCTTAGACTTACTCTCCTTCATCTCCTAAACTATGTTTTAATCAGCTTAAACTATCATTGAGTGATTTAAGAAATTAGAATTAGAGATTATTGTTGAGTTACTTAAAGAATTAGTTTCTGAGAATGATTTTACTGCATTATGAATCTTCAAATAAAATGTTCTTAATTTAATGTACCCTAAGATTGTGGAAATAACTGAGGCATAAATGAGAAATAGCACAAGACTCTTCTGCAGAGGAATTCAAGAGGTACTACTCAATGAGAGAGTGGAAATGCCAAGCATTAACAGAAATTTTGGCTACGTGGCAAATGGAAAAAAAGAGCTAAATTTAACCAATTCCTCCATCTAGTTTTCAGAGTGTGTTTCAAGTTCAATGGAAACCTAGTAGATTTAAGTTATTAAGTATGAAATGTCTGATTTTCTTAAGTACTAAGTTTGACAGTTGCTATCTCTGACAATTCACTTTGCCACTTCTTTTTTTTATTTTTATTGTGAAGGTACATCCTCAATCTTTGTTTTTTTTTTATTTAGCTTTTAGTTCTTTGTACATATCATTATGCAATATTTAAAAGCTCATGTATTTTTAATTGATACATAATACATGTATGTATTTCTGGGATACATGTGATATTTTGATACATTCAAAAAATGTGTAAAGATCAACATTTGTCTTTTCTTTATGCAAAGATGTGGAATCAACCCAAAGGCCCATCAATTCATCAGTGGATAATAAAATGTGGTATATGTATACCATGGAGTACTACTCAGCCATAAAAAATGAACTGATATCTTTTGCAACAATCTGGATGGAACTGGAGACCATTCTCCTAAGTGAAGTATCGCAAGAATGGAAAAACAAATACCACGTGTACTCACTATTAAATTGGAACTAACTGATCAGCACTTATGTGCACAGATACAGATAAAACTCAGTGGAAATCAAGCAGGTGGGAGGAAGAAGAAGGGGATGGGGTAAAATCATACCTAATGGGTACAATTTACAATATCTGGGTGATACAGATTACAATTCCGACTAAAGCACTACAAAAGCAATCCATGTATCCCCATGATATTCTGGAAAAAAAAGACCTAGTGTTCAATAGATCAGTAGGGTGACTATAGTTAACATCATCAGTCTTTTAAAGGCATGTTTTGGCTTGTGATTATTTTTCAAATTATTTTTTATTAGAGCAATTTTTTTGAAACCATGAATAAGTCAAAAATTCATGTTATTTTTTAATATGAGTTCCATCGTGGAACAAATGCAGCACAGATAGCATGAAATATCAATGAAGGTTTTGGGAAGGATGTGGCTAATGAACACGTAATATGACAATGGTCCCAGAAGTTCTGTTCTGGTGATTTTAATCTTCAAAATGAGCCATGTGGATGACCTGAGACCAAGCTGGATAATGATGAGCTAAAAGCTGGGGGAAAAGCAAATCCATCTCAACCTACCTGTGAATTAGCAGCAAGGTTTGATGTTACTATTGCAACAATATTGGACTATTTGAAATAAATGGGCAAGGTAAAGAAGCTGGATAGATGGATTCCACATGGATTAAATGAGCACCAGAAGAGAAATTGTCTGGAAGCTTGCCTTTCTTTGCTGTCACGACATAAAGGTGAACCATTCTATATAGCATTGTTTTGACAATCTCAAGTATTCGGCACAATGGTTGAATAAAGATGAAGTGCCAAAATACAGTCCAAAACTGAATATTTATCAAAAAAAGCTAATGGCATCTATTTGGTGGTCCAGCGCCGGTATTGTCCACTACAGCTTCATGAAACCTGGTCAGTCGATTACAGCGGATGTCTACTGCAACCAATTGGATGAAATGATGAGGATGCTTGTGATTAAGCAGCCGCAATTGGTCAATAGAAACAGGCCAATCCTCTTGCAAGACAAAGTCGACCACATGTCGCACAAACAATGCTGCTCCAGCTACAGAAGCTGGACTTGGAAACTCTCTGTCATCCACCATATTCACCAGACCTTGCACCAACTCATTACCACTTCTTCCAGACTTTGGACCACTTCTTGCAAGGAAAAATATTCAATTTTCCACAAGCTGCGGAAAAATCCTTTCCCGATTTCATTGCACATTGCTCTTCAGGTTTCTTTGCTTCTGGCCTAAACAAGCTCCTGTTAAGATGGCAAAACTGTGTTGATAGTTTGCATAGGTGTATACTTTGAAGAACTGTACTGATTCTTGTTTGAGATACAATAAACTACACTTTTGATCTGAAATCAGACATTTCATATTTAATGACCTAATATAAACAGTGATTTAGTTCATAATCAAAAGATGCTGGTCTTAGGCATCCACCCGATTTCACTGGGACCCTTACTTAACAGTGTAGCTGCCAAATTGTGCTGCCATTAAGCAACAGGAGTAATTCACTGGACAAATTAGAGGTAAATTATCAACATTACATTTCCCATGTAGAGCAGCCTTGCAAATAATTGTGCAATGCAAATAGACCCCAAAATATCTTTTTAATTGATCAAACAGACATTGCTCTTCAAAATTTTTTCTCTTCTGCCACTTGAATTTCACAGTTCTTTTAACTGATACTAAGTGATATTGAAATTAAAAGAAAAACAATTTATGTTTTCTCTGTCAAGTTTAAAGCTGCAATTTCCAGGAATGGAAAATAAATTCTCATGATCTGAACTCAAAAATAATTCAACACGATCCTTAGTGTAGGCAGAATTATTAATATAATTTCTATTCCTTGGTATACATGCCCTATATAATCCTCTAGCCTTGAGTGTGTCTGAGACTGGTGAATATGATGAAATATAACTCCCTTGTTTAGACTATTAATCAGTTGACTTGGAGTCAATCAAAAGAGATTATGGTGAGTCAGCCTGACCTATTCAGGTGAGCTCTTCAAAACACAGTGAAGCATTGAAGAGATGCTCTCCTGATGGCCTGGAAGAAAGCATATAGTGATACTTTGAACTCCCTATGAAGAGAGTTGACCCCTAAGAGATAGATGCTTCTATCCTAAAACCATAGGTACTGAATTCTGCCAACAATCCTAATGAGCTTGGAAGAAAAACCGAAGTTCCACATGAAACCCCAGCCTTCCTGATATATTGACTGCAGTCTAGTAAGACTCCGAACAGAGGATACAGCTAAGCAGGTCCAGTTTCCTAACCCACAGAAATTGTAAGATAGTAAATATATGTTTGTTATAAGGTGTTAATTTTGTCATAATTTTTTGAGTGATAAAAAACTAAACTAGCCCCTTTGCACCTATGTGAATTCAATCATGATTTGTTATAAAACACCCATAATTATATATGAAAAACTACATTATAGTTATAGGTTCTCAATCAATATTAGTTCTCTCTTGCATTTGTTTTTTTCTCCCAAGCTTGGAATTTTCACAGAAGGACTACTCAGAAGTCAGAAGCCAGGAAGTCATACATCTTTATGCAGTGTTCTTTAAACCACTGATTACAAAATACTGCTTAAAGTTGTCCATAACGGTTAGAGAAAACCTTGCAAATGTTAAGTATAGGAGTAGTCATCTAGAGTGCTTTGGGCTGAATCATGTCCCTCCAAAATTTATATATTGGAGTTGCTCCCAGTATATCAGAATGTGACTGTGTTTGGAGAAAGGACCTATAAAGAGATAATTAAGATAAAAATGGGGTCATATGATATGAGTAGGCTCTAATCTAATACCACTAATGTCCTCGTTAAAAAAGGAGATTAGGGCACAGACAACACACAGACCAAGGATGACCATGTGACTACACAGTGAGAATGTGGCCGTCTGTAAGCCAAGCAGGGGGCCTCAGAAGAAACCAACCCTACCGACACATTAATATTGGACTTCCAGTCTCCAGAGCTGTGTATGGTATTTTGTTATGAGAGCCCTAGCAATAAATACAGAGATAATATAATTATGCTGACAAAATGTTTTGATTTGTGGGGAGATTAAGTATTTATATCAATAAGTATTATCTTCTATGGAAAAGCAAATACCCCTGATTTACCAGTACATGGTAAAAACGTTAGTCCCAGACTAAGGGAGTTTCAATGGCACAGACATACAAATTACAGAAGAAAGCACTTTGGCTTGCCAAAGACTCTGACTCTCTCCTGACTTATACCGGCCTGCTGGTATACAGATCTATTAATGTAATATTTTTAGAAATAAATTTTTGTGCACATTTGCACATAATGTACAGAATACATATAAATAGTAAAATGGTTCCTATCGTGAAGCAAATTAATATATCATCATTGCACAAGATTACTTTTTTCTTTTAGAGTAGCAAAATTTTTTGAGTAGCTAAAATTGACTTATTTAACAAAAAATCTCTAATGCAACACAATTTTATTAACTATAGTCTTCATTTTGTATATTAGCTTTCTATTAATGTAAATTTATACTGAACAACTTTTTATTAAAGAAGTAAGAAAAATATTCCATTAGGTCTGTAGTGTTCAGTAAAAGGATCACAGAAAATCTCGCACATGTTGTGAGAAGAAAATATTGGGATTGAAACAGAACTCTACTCATTTGAGAATTCTAATTCATATTTCACAATACTTATTAAGAGAAATTTGACTAATATTTAGTGTCTTACAACTGTGTAAATACAATTATAAAAAATGCCTTCACTTTTAAAATCAATTTTTAGGTATGTGTTTTTAACCATCTTTATTTCCTTATTTGGATTAATATTTCTTTTTTTCTGCTTTATTTTTAAGAAATTAATCTTTTAATCTATCTACCATTTTAATAATTTCTAAACTATATGTTTTATATTTAAATTTTAATGTCCCTGCTTTCCTTAGTTGCTTATTGATATTGTGATTATTTTTCTAACATTTTCACTATACAGAATTTATTTAACTAGTTAACTGTGAATGGATTTTGCTAAGAGCTAGAGATAAATTAAGTTAATTTCTTACCCTATCCTTATGATTAATGGATGCAAATTAGCTAATTGATTTATGTAATGATGCAACTTTCTTTTAATTGATATTTATGATTGTGACTTTTTTATAAATTATTTTTAAAAATTGTGCAAATATATTTAATCATGTATTAAAATCTCTAATTTGAATTTATATTGTCTTCTTAAAATCTTCATGTTTTATGTTTTACATTTTTGCAGCATTTTAAAATAAATATTTTATTTTAATAATTTTACATTTACCGATTACAATGATAAAACAGAGAGCTCCCATATATACCATACGCTGTTTCCTTACTATTAACATTTTATGTTATTATAGTTTATTTGTTGAAATTAATGAACAAATATTGAAACATAAGTCAATACTTATTCAGATTACTTTAGTTTTTCCTAATGTCCTTCTTTTCTATTCCAAAACTCCATACTTTATCCAGTATAAAACATTACATTTCATTGTCATTTTTTGTTAGGCTCCTCTTGGCTATAATAGTTTGTAACACTTTGCTTGCTGTTGATGACCTTTACAGTTTTGAAGAGTACTGGCCAGGTATTTTGTAGAATGTTCCTCAATTTGTATTTGTCAGATCTTTTTATGATTAAACTTGGCTTTCATAATTATATAGATTCATATATATATATAAGTGTTATATATGTATATATATGTAAATGATGTGTGTGTGTGTGTGTGTGTGTGTGTATGAAATTTGACTGTTTTCTAGTATAGTATCTTATACACTAATATACTATATTAGCCATGGATTACATACTCAACTATTTTTAGGAGCCAGATTGATACAGTAAATATTGAAATTGGAAGTTTATAAAATAAGAATAAGGGAAAGATCTTCAGAAAACTAGAGATTGTATTCCCACGTAAAGGCATAAGGCACAAGCAAAATATACTCTGTACTTCCCATATAAAATGCATTGAACAGAAATTAATATAAGTAACAAAATGTTGACTCTGTATTTTTCTGAGATGAGAATGTAAAATTGACAAATATGCCACCTGAATATCGATCAAACTATTTTACCCAGTATCTTTTTTTAAATCTACTGAGAGCATGTCCTAAGCATTTGACTTGATTTTGTTAGTGTTTTGCTTTGTTTTGTTTAGAATATGCATCCTGCCTAACAAAAAACCAAATAGAAATGAAGATAATGTTTCAAGGCAAAGACACATAGTTTGGTTGATATTGGCAAAGAAAAACTCCTGCTCAGCCCGTCCGTACCGATTGTGCCCTGTTACTCAATGGGCTGTCATTCTAGTGCACTGTTTGTGTCTAATATTACCTCTGAAACTTCCCCAATAAAGTAAAGAGGGGATTTTCTTTTTTTGATCTAATTTCATAAAGATCACAAGTTAGGGCCAGTGTTCAGGATTGAAAATGTTTCAGCTTTCAAAAATGCCTTACGCAAACCCAAAGGAAAAATAATCTCTTGAGGATATCATCAGTCAACAGTAAATGAGAATTAGTTAAAGGGTGGCTGAGAGTAGATTGTATGGAATTTAACTTGGGCAGAGTGCTAACATTAAGAAGATTGGTAATGGATGCTACCCATAGCATTGGTAGGAGGAGCAAGAGATGCTGAGTGCCATCTAGAAGACATTCACTGTTAGGGTGTGAAGTCCGTGCGTAGGGGGGAGGAAGAATTCTCAGACAGTGATTAGGATATGCAAAAGTAAAAGTTTATATATTTTCCTGAGGGAGGGAGGAAGGAAGAAAGGAAGGAAGGAAGCAAGCAAGCCAGGACACATAGAGGGAAGAAACAAATGTCAGGCTGGGAGGAAAATTGCTCTCTCCTTTTAAAGAGTAGAAATGGCTTTTTTTTTCTTTTTTTCTCTGCCTTAGGGGACTGATAACAAAAGCGGCTGTGAAGCTGCTGTGTTGGCTTTTTCTGTTTCTCACATAGCAGATTGATAGCAGAATTAGTTTCTTCTTTCTCCTTGATAGCGGGAGGCATCTGGGACTGCCTCTTCTTGAGGAAGCAGGGGAAGCTCGCAGTCCTGTCCACTCAGGAACTTTTTCAAAGCTGAGAAAGAACTCAGGGATAGCAAGTGAGGCCACAGTGTTTTAGTTAAACAAAAGGCAGTTGTGTTGTGAGTTTTGTTTCTCTTACTTTCTGTTTGATAGTTTATTTTCTTCTGTTAGGTTATTAGAAAGACCATCTTTCACTCATTTTTTAGCTTTCTAAGCTTCTGGTCCAATAATTGGTTATTATATGTATGTATGTATTTATTTTTATTGCAGAACTTGCTTTTTTTAAAAAAAAATACTTTCATTATGAAATAATTCTAGATTTACAGAGAGTTGTTAAGATAGCACAGAAAGTCTGTGTGTACATTTCATCTATCTTCCCTTAATGTTAACATCTTATATAACCCTGTGGTACTTTTGTTGAAACTAAGAAATTAACATGGGCACAATGCTGTGAACTAAACTAGAGTCTGTGTTCAGATTCTGCTAGTTTTCCCACTATTGTTGTTTCTGTTCCAGGATCCGATCCAGGGTCTCATATACATCGAATTTTCATCTCTCCCAAATCTCCTATGACCTGTGATATTTGCTTAGTCTTTCCTTGTTTTTCATGATCTTCAGACTTTTGAAGGGTACTTATTAGATATTTTGTAGAATGTCCCCCAGTTTATGTTTGATGTTCTCTCACGATTATAGTGGGCTTGCAGATTTTTGGTTGCATATCACAACGGTAATGTGCCTTTCTCATCACATAGTATCCAGGATATCTGTTATCCACATGATGTCCCTGGTGAACTTAACTTTGCTCACTTGGCCCAGGGAGTGTCTACTGGGTTCCTCCTCTGTAAAGTTTTTATTATATTTTCTCTTTCCATTTGCTGTTCTTTGGAAGCGAGTCACTAAGTCCCGCCTGCACTCAAGCTGATTGGAATTAGTGGAACTTGCTTTTTAGTGGAAGGAGATAGGGAAAAAAATACAAGTATTATTTTAAGGTAGACAAAAGGCAAACTAATAAGAAAAATGATCTTTTTCTCCCTTTACATCGACTATTACAGACTTTGATGGTATTCCTGACTTTATTAGATACATAGGTACCAAAATAAACATTTAGAACAATATCTTCAGATGCTAAACTTCAGGAAACTTTTTGAAACAATTTTTCCGACTTCAAACCAGATTATAGAAAGCTTCTCCTAAGGCAACCGCCAACCAGATGGTGGCATAAAGAATAACTAAGATTTTTCATCAGGGAACTTCCACGTAAAGAATAATGCACAAGTAAAATAAACATCTAAATGGTTATTATATAACACTCTGTTCTTTTGCAACACTAACAAATGAGTTGTGAAACTAAAAATGGAAACAATTCTACATTTGCTTTGGTGTCCTGATTAAAGTGTTGTCAGATGTGTGAAGCCTTGGTTTCTGTGAGGACCAAAATATTCTTGCACTTTTTCTTTCTGCACTTCACAGGGAAACTCACTTATTAGGATTTTAACAGGGTAGTTTAACAGTGAACTATGCAGTGGTTTTGAGATAAGAGAAAATTTAACAATTTTTAAAGGATTGATTTCCAGTGTGCTTTCCATTACACTGAGCTACCTGTTCTTGTTGCAAGCATATTAGTTTTTTCATACACATAATTCATTTAAAATGAATACTTGAAATAAATTAATTTAATGATAGCATTTAAAATTTTTTTAAAAATTTTGTTTTCAAAGACACATTTGTCAACTTTTCTGCTATTTTTTGTGAGTTTCCTCTTCTTTCTCAGTATTATTATTGAGTAATATATGAAATATTAATAATAAGACCAGATAAACAAATTTTTATGTCAATTCTTGTCTTCATTTACTTTATAAAAATATAATATCTTCAAAATCAAATTACAAATAGTATGAACAGTTTGGAGAACAAGTACACTTGAGAGTGACTTATTTTTTCAAGCTATCCTATTCAATTTGCTCTGTTAGATGCTCTGACGCATTTCTTATTCAAGAAAGCTCATCAGCTTCTTCCCCAAGATAAACTATTCAATAAAGGAAATCAAATAAAACTTTCCAGTGATAATGCCTAGTTTTATAATACAATATCTTTTTTTTTTATTCAAGGAAAGTTTGTCATCAGCCCTTATGGATCTAGTGTTGACTTTATATTGTGTCAGTTATAATTTCTACTGAAAACATAAGCTACAGACATTTCTGACGTACTAAGATGTGACAATGGATGCATGGGAAATTTCTTTCTGGAATGATTATTGAATGTGAAACAACTACCCAGAAATTTTGACACATTTAACCTTGTGTGGCGTTTTTGAGTGACTTGAATATGTGTCTTCAATAGCAGTCAAAAGGAAAAATGGCTATTTTAGAAGGTGACTCACACATGTGTTCAACTCTTGATTTCTGTTCCTCCTTCCCAATTACATTTTAGGCTCAAGACACCTGTAAACACTCGTTTGCAACCAGGTTGCTGACTTATTGTAACTGACACACTTCTCCCTTGGAGCTAAGGTTTTTTCCATTCCTGTGCACTTTAAAGAAAAGGGGATACAAAAAACAGAATGCAATGTTACCTGGATGAAAGGGAGGCAGTGCAATATTTTACCTTCAACATGTGGTATAAAAATATCCTTTATTTAAAAATGTTGAAATCAACGCCTTCTGATGTGATTACATGGGCATTACATGAAATGCTAAACACACCATCCTATCAGAAGGCTCAGCAGAATGGATATTAATTAACATCAGCCACTAGAGCACTTGAACTTGTAAGAATAAATAAAATTTTATAAGACGAAAATGCATAAAGACTTAGGGGAGAATTTGGGAGCATTCGTTGAACAATGAAGAGGATGTAGGTGAATGAGAATACTGAGAAGGAACAATGTAAGAAGTAGGAAAAGAATTGAGACAAAAATCATATTTTATAAGTCAAAGATGAAAATATTAATAAAAAAGAGAAAATAGTGTAATTTGTCATAAAGAGACAAAATGGCAGGGAGAATGTGAAGAGGCCACTGGATTTGGAGATTAGGTCATTGCTAAATTTTTTTACCATTTCAAAAGAATGAAGGGACAAAAGGGAAGTTGCAATGGGTCAAAGAGTGAAAAAGAAGACGTGAAGAACTAGAAGGGAGCACATTGATTTTACCTGTTCAAGAAGAGGATGATGAGAAAGAGAGAAATGAGATGCCTCTGGAAGGGAAAAGCATAGGGGAAAATTGAGACTACTAAGAAGAGTAAAAAGGCTGAAGTCTATATTAAAAATGGAATGAAAGAGAGGGGTACACACACACACACACACACACACACATGCACTAGGGATGCAGTGATGTTAACAACAAAACAAAACAAAGCAAAACAAAACAAACAAACAAAAAACCCCCTAAGCACAAAATCTGACCTAATACTACTTTTTAAACAATTCAGGTAAAAAGAAATGAGTAGGGGCTACAAAATCATAGGAGAAGATATTAATCTTGGACCCAAGAATAGATTCTTCTGAATTTGAAACAAATGAAAGAGTAAATAAAACCAGGGAGTTGAAGATGGGAGAGATAAATCCCAAGGGAAATCATACGTAATATACCCATTTTCTCTGGACGTGGACTCCAAATTTTTGCTGACAGAAATGGGCTAGCTTTGAAAGAGACATGAAGTTTGAAACTGCTGTGACAGAATATGCTCAAAGGAATAGAAAAGGATGTCATTATATTTTCTGCATTGCAGTTCCTGTGACCCAAGCTACTGAATATCAGTGCAACCCATGATTCTCAGCACTGGCATTAACTGGATTTTACTCCCACCTTCCCTTCTCCCTACAGATTGTTATTTAGTAGGAGATAAGAAATAGGAAACATATTTGGTGATAGACTCATATTAACTATAGTTTTTGGTCCACTTGGGTGAGGAGATGAGAAACTGATGATATATTCATTTAAATGCTTTATTTGATTGTTTGTGGGTTGCTTTAGGTGTTATAAATAGTTGAATGCTGCTCCATAAAGTTAGCACATATTAAATGAATGTAATCTTAGAAACTAAAACATAGAAGTGTTTTCATAGTTTATCTATCTTTGACAATGTTGTTTTTTCAACTGAGATATAAGCTTCTTGCTCATAGGAATAAATGTTACCTGAACATAATGCGTTGGCAGCTAAACAGTTCTCTGTATCCTATCTGTGCCTTTTCAGGAGGCGGCTATTTTTTTCATGAGTGAAATGGGCTCTGTGCAGCCCATAATACCATCATTATTTACCTGTTCTTTCATGAAATGAGTAGTATCTTTAAGGAAACTAAATCTTTCTTCGTATAGCTCAATCACTGCATTTAAAATAAAATTCTGCTCTATTCAAAATTGTTTCAGAGACTATAACCTGATATCTAGAAAGTGAATTAAACCTCTATTGCAAGTGTTATTCTTCTTTTGCAATAAATCCTGTAAAAAAATAATGACCCTGAAATTTCTGCATTGTATAAAGCTTTTGAAGTCAATACTGGTTTTCTCTATTATAATATCTCTAGAAAGATTTTATAATCAAAATCTATCTGTACTCACAATTTAAAAAGTATTTTAAGATAGAACAAGGAATTATAATTTATATAATAAATTAAACACAATAGTGTAAAAAAGTTATACTGCCTTACTTCAGTAGCAGTTGAGCTGTGTTACTCTGAAACATCTGATGAGGAAGGGAAATGTATCAAACTTTAGTCAGCATTTATTAATAGATGCTATAAATGAAACTAAGTATAAAATCTTCTAAACATGCATAATATGAATGTACTTAACTGAACTATACATCTAAAAATGTTAAAATGGTAAATTTCATGTTATATATATTTTATCATGATTAAAAAATCTTCTAAACATAACAATTTAAACATACTCTTAATTTATATTAATGATTTATAGAAATGTATCAGACATTGACAAGGTAAACTGAACACTGTTACAGTATCTGGTCTTTTGAAATGTAGTAGTATTAATTACTTATATAATTTGGTCTCTTTTTCTAATGAAACATTGTATCTTTGCTATAAGAGTAGTCTTGCTACCTACATTTTTATTGAAATTATATGATGAAAGCATTGTATCGAAGCTACATGTGATTACAAATTATGATAAGCATAAATATTGATGTCATAAACAGCACAGCAAATTTATTCAGAAATTTTTTAGAAATATAATTATATGAATGATAGTCGATTATTTGGGGAGGGAGGAGACCAAAATGGCACAATAGAACCATCTGCCATTGTCCCCCATAGGATTACCAAATTGAACAACTATCCACATAAGAAATCATCCTTGTAAGAACCAAAACAAGGTGAGCAATCACAGTGATCATAGTACCCTGTTTGAACATTGTATCAAAGAAACAGGAAGTGAAGAGGGTAGGAAAGACAGTTCTAGTTGTTTATACCACCCCTCCCTAACCCCCCCACAGTGCAGCACCAGTGCCAAGTGGGAGAGAGCATCCATGTGCTTGGGAGGGGAAGAGTGAAGTGATTGTGAGACTTTGCATTAGAACTCATAACTGCCCGGTCACAAAACACAAAAAGGGCAAGAAAGAGAAGAATTCTACCAGGACTCAGGGGGGGACATTTAGACCAGCCCCAGCAAGAAGAGAATCCTCTGCCCCAGTAGAAATCCGAGTTCAGGCTGGCGCCACCATTGGCTTATAAAGTGGCCTGGGACTAGAATAAATTTGTAAGACAGTCAGGCTACAAAGACTGCAGCACTTGGGCAATTCTTGTAGTTGCACTTGTATTGGAGCCAGTGGACTTGGGTGCATGTGACCCAGTGAGGCACCACCAGCACTGACAGCCAACTGAGTGCCTCTGTCACCTCTCCCCCAACTCCAGACAGTGTAGCCTGGGGAGAGTCTTCTGCTTGCGGCGAAGAGTACAGAGGACTTTGCCTTGCCACTTGGACACCAGCTCAATCAACCACAGTAAAATAAAATACCAAGCAGATTCCTGAAGACCTTGATTCCGAAATTTAGCTTATGGATAGCATTTCTAGACCACCACTGGGCCAAATGGAAATCTTTTGCCCTGAAGGGAAGGACCCAGTTCTGGCGGGATTCACTACCTGCTGACTAATGAGCCCTTGGGCATTGAATAAACATCAATGGTACCAAAGCAGCAATAGCTATGGGCCTTCTTCAGGCTGGCTTCTGGTTCAACCCAGTGCAGTCCTAGTTATAGTGGCCACAAGGAGGTGCTCACATCACTCCTCCCCCAACCCCAGGCAGCCCAGCATGAAGAATGAGACTCCTGTTTGGGGGAAAGTGAGGGAAGAGAGTGAGATGCTTTGAATGGTAATCCAGGGATTTCTTTCATATCTTATTCAAGTCCACAAAGGCAATACCACCAGGAGTCTGCAAGAGTCATAGCATTACTGGGCTCTGTTTCCCCCACCCACAGTGCTGATACGGATGCTGTGACCAAATACTTAGATCACAACACTCAATTCCCTTTGAATATTTGGAAAGCTTTCTGAAGAAAGGCAGGAACATATAAGTGCAGATTGTAAAGATTAGAATAAATACCTAACTCTTCAATGCCCAGACATTGATGACCATCTGCAAACATCAAGAACATCTGGGAAAATATGATATCACCAAATGAACTAAATAAGGCACCAATGACAAATCCCAGAGTGATGAAGATATGTGACCTTTCAGAGAATGGAAAATAGCTGTTCTGGAGAAGCTCAATGAACTTCATAAAACAGAGAAGAAATCTGGAAATCTATCAGAGAAATTTAACAAAGAGAATGAAATAATAAAAAAAATCAAACAAATTCTGGAGCTGAAAAATTCAATTGACAAACTAAAAAATGCATCAGTCTCGCTATTGCAGAATTGATCAAGCAGAAGAAAGAATTAGTGAGCTCAAAGACAGGCGATATGAAAATACACAGTCAGAATGGAAAAAAGAAAAAAAAAAAGGAAGGAATCATGCCCACAAAATCAAGAAAATAGTCTCAGAAGGGCCAATGTAAAAGTTATTGGCCTTAAAGAGGAGATAGAGGAAGAGAGATTGTGGTAGAAAGTTTGTTCAAAGAAATAATAACAGAAAATTTCTCAAACTTAGAGAAAGATACCAATATTCAGGTACAAGAAGGTCATAGAACACCAAGCAGATTTAACTCAAATAAGACTACCTCAGGCATTTAATAATCAAGTTTTCAAAGGTCACAGATAAAGAGAGGGGCCTAAGGAAAGCAAGAAAAAAGAAAATAATAATATATAAAGGAGCTGTGATATGTCTGGCTGCAGAGTACTCAGTGGAAACCTTATTGACCAGGAGAGAGTGACATGACATATTCAAAGTGCTGAAGGAAAAAACAGCATAATTTCAGAATATCATATCCTGCAAAAATGTCTTTCAAGGATGAAGGAGAAATAATTACTTTTCCAGACAAACTAAAGCTGAGGGATTTTGTCAACACCAGACCTGCCCTACAACAAATGCTAAAGGGATTTCTTCAATCTGAAAGGAAAGGATATTAACAAATAATAAGAAATCATCTGAAGGTATAAAATTCACAGGTAACAGTAAATACCCACATACAGAATACTTCATGTGGTGTACAAAGTACTTATGAGTAGGAAAACTAAAAGACAAAACTATCATAAGTAATAATTACAACAACTTTTTGAGATATAAATGGAAAGAACAAAAGTTAAAAACTGGGGCTGAGGGATCAAGTTAAATCATACAGTTTCTTTCAGCTTTCTCTTTTCTTGTTTGCTTTTTTTTTTTTTGTAAGCAAAGTTAAGTGTCATCTGTTCAGAACAAATGGTTATAAGATATTTTTTTGCAAGCCTCATGGTAACCTCAAATCAAAAATCCTGCAATGCATATGCAAAAAATGAAAAACAAAAAGTTAAAACACACTACCAGAGAAAATAACTTTTACATAAAGAAAGATAGGAAGGAAGGGGAAAAAAAACAGCATAAAACTAATGGAAATCAAATAACAGCATGAGAATAGTAAGGGCTTACCTATCAAAAATGACACTGACTGTAAATGTACTAAACTCTCTAATCAAAAGATATGGAGTGGTTAAATGAATTTAAAAAAAAAACAAGACCTAACTATATGTTATCTACTAGAAACCCAGTTCACCTAAAAAAGACATATATAGACTTCAAATAAAAGGATTGAAAATGATATGCCATTAAAATGGAAACCAAAAAGAGTAGGAGTAACTATTCTTCTACCAGGTAAAATAGAGTTGCAAAAGGAAATTGTAAAAGAAAAAAAAATGTAAAAAGGAAACAAAGAAGGTCATTATATAATTATAAAGAAGTCAATTCAGCAAGATAATAGAACAATTCTAAATATTTATACACCCAACAATGAAGCACCCAGATATACAAAGCAGATATTATCAAAGCTAAAGAAAGAGATAGATCCCAATACAATAATAGTTGCAGACCTCAACTCCACGTTCAGCATTGGATAGATCATGCAGACAGAAAATCAACAAAGAAACATAGGACTTAATCTGCATTATAGGTCACATGGACCTAATAGATATTTATAGAACATTTCATACAAAAGCTGCAGAATACACATTCTTCTCCTCAGCACATAGATTATTCTCAAGGTAGATCACTTGTTAGGCCACAAAATAAGTCTTAAAAATTGAAAAAATTGAAATCATACCAAGTATTTTCTCTGACCGCAATGGAATAAAACTTGAACAATAAGAAGAGGAAATTGGAAACTGTGCAAAAACATAAAAATTAAACAATATGCTCCTCGTCAATGAAGAGATTAAGAAGGAAATTAAAATATTTCTTAAAATAAATGAAAATGAAAATACAACATACCAAAACCTATGGAATACAGGAAAAACAGTAATAAGAAGAAAGTTTATATAATAGTAATAAGTGACTATAACAAAAAAGTAGAACGACTCAAATACACAACCTAACAATACATCTCAAAAAACCAGAAAAACAAGAGAAAACTGAACTCAAAATTAGAAGAAAATAATAATAATAAAGCTCAGAGCAAAAATAAATAAAATTGAAACCAAAAATATACACAACAGATGAAAAAAATGAAAAGTCTTTCTTGAAAAGATAAATAAAATTGACAAACATTTAGTGAGACTAACTAAGAAAAAAAGATCTAAGACCCAAATAAATAAAATCAGAGATGAAAAAGGAGACTGTGTGAACTGTGGTAAATGCATCTCTCATCATTCTCTAGGTCTCATCAGGAAGTGGACAAATTAACCACATGTGCAAAGGGAGCAAATTTGTCAATCCATTAGGTAAACATTTCATTTCTTCTTCATTTTTGCACTTTTTATATGTCCTACATTAAAATTCCCACATCTACTTTTTAATATTAAAATGTTTGAGGGGTTAACAAATATGACAGAGACCAGGAAGGCAATGATAGTGAATAAGAGGAATTTAAAAATACGTACATGGCTTCCATATTTCCAATGCAAATCAAATATTTTATTTTATTGTATTTGTTGAATTAAATGCATTGTTTCAGAAGGCTTCCTTATATTTCATTAAGCTTATTTTTAGAAACGCTTTAATTTCATATGCTACCTGAAATGTATATCTGTGACAAGGAAGTTCTCTTTTACTGCTTTTACTCTGCGTTTTACTGGATGCGCTAACTAGGGCAATAGGAAGAAAAAGAAATTAAAAGGCACATAGATTAGAAAGGAAGAAATAAACAGCTGTTATTCACAGATGATATGATTCTCTATGTAAAAACTTTCAAAGAATCTACCAAAAAGAAAAAAAAAAAAAAGGATCAACTTTTAAAACTAAGTGAGTTCAGAATGGCTAAAGGATACAAAGACAACATACACAAGTCAATTGCATTCCTATATGCCAGCAATAAACACTTAGCCTCTGAAAGTGAAAAAACAATACCATTTTCAGTATCACAAAAGTGAAGTATTTGGGTGTAAATCTAAGAGAATATACTCAGAATCTGTATGTGAAAAACTACAAAACACTGATGAAAGAAATCAAAAAAGTTTCAAATGAATAGGGAGATGATAATTGCTCATAGTTTGGAAGACTCTGTGCTAGTCCAATCAAAATGATATGAAGCTTTTTGTTGTAATCAACAATTTGACTCTAAAATTTACATGGAAGGGGAAACATAATAGCCAAAAAATATGGACAAAAAAGAAAAAAATCACCTGATTTTTGACAAAGGTGGAAAACAATTCTATAGTAAAGGATGATATTTTTCAACATGAGGTGCTGGCACAATTGGACATCCACCTGCAAAAAAAAAAAAGAAAAATGAAAAAAGAAAAAAAAAAAGACACATACTTCATACCTTAAAATGTAAGGTAATAGATTTCAATGTAAAATGTAAAACTATAAAACTTCTAGAGAAAGCACAAGAGAAATTCTATATGACTTTAAGTTTGATCAGAACATAACTCATGATGTGGAAAAAAATGATACATTAAATTTATTTAAATTAAAAACATTTTCTCTGTGAAAAATACCCTAAGGAATGGAAAGACATACCAAAGATTGGAAGAAAATAATTCAGTTGTATTACAAGTGTATGTCATAACCTCACCAAAGGGAGTGAGTAGTAAAAAGGAGCTGCCATGAATAACTGTAAAATATATTGCTTTTACCAGACATCATAAGGCTAAAGAGAAGAGGGACTTTAAATAAACACTGAACTCTAGTTGACCTTTTCTCATGGAGGTACATGTTAACAATTCTGAAGCTACCTAATGTATGTATTGGGGTTGAACAAATAAGCAAATGGATGGTGAACGATGACAGCCAGTTTTCTATCGGTGAGAGCAGTTATGGGTTTACAAAGGAGGCAGCCTAAAATGAATCATATCATGCTAGATTAGAGTGGGAGACATCAGTATAAACTCACGTTTAACTTAGTGTAGGTACAGACAGAAATACAGATAGTATAGGTACAGACACGTATGCAAAAATGTGTGGATGCATGGATTAGTATTCATACATATTAATATGTCTCCTAGCTCTGTTTCCTGAAAGGCCTAGAAATAGTGACACCCAAGCCAACAATGAACAAAAATCTTGTTTCCTAAATATCATTCTCCCATTTAAGGAAATAGGGTTTTTGTAAAAATGTCTGATTCTACAAATGGAATTGGGAAAAAACCAAGATGAGCCTGCAGCATCTTGTAATATCTGAAAACAAGGAAAAGCTCAAAACACAAAAGGATAGGATATGCCAAAGGATCAGAAAAGCCAAAATAAAACAGCTCCCAATGGCTAAACCTGGAACAGAAAGTGAATACTTATTTAAACATCTTGCATCTTGTTTTATATGCCATATACCAGTGTTCCTTGTGCCTTCCTTATCTAGTTTTTGAGACTGATACTTAATCACAGACATAAGAAAACCTTTGTCACACTCAATTGTTTTCTGTGTAAAATTATGATTATATGGAAAATAGGAAAATAATATATAATGGTTCAACAATCTGTATAAATTAAAATTCTGAGTAATATTTACATTTTTATTTATTCATACTAGCAAGAATAAATTTCCATTTACCCTGTAGACATGCATTTAAGTTTAACCCCATGGCAGTGCATGTAACCAGTTATTGCTCTATAATCTAACTAAATCAGTTGGTAGGTTCAGTAATCCTTAGCAATATGTGTTTTTCTTTCCTAAGTCATCATCATCATCACATCAAGCATCTTAACAGAATAATTAATGATTTCCTGAATAACATAAAGATGATCCCATATTATGTAACTCAATCTATACCTCCCTTATCTCTATCTTCAATCTCTTTCTCTCTCTCTTTCCCCCCTTTCCATTCTTCTATGGTCTGAATGTTTGCATCCTTCAAATATTTATATATTGAAATCTTAATATATGATGATATTAGGAAGTGAGAAATTTAGAAGGTGATGGGATCATGACAACAGAGCCCTCATGAATGGGATTAGTGCCCGTAGAAGCTCCAGAGAGCTGCCTCTTTTCACCATGAGTATGAATCAAGAAAGCATTTATATGGCACAGGCCCCTGTCAGACACTGAATCTGCCAGTGCCTTGACTTTGGACACCCTGGCCTCCAGAACTGTGGGAAATAAATGTTTGATGTTTATCAGCCACCTAGTTTATGCTATTTTTTTTATAGCAACCAAATGGACTGAGATATTATCTACAATCTATACTGATACAATTCATCAGTAACCATTGTAAATGGCAGCATATAATTTAATAAAAATTCCAAAGAAATATTTTCATTTTGAAAAATACCAATTTTGCAAATCATCTTTCTGAATACTTTAGTTGGAGACAAATTTTCATCACTATAAGCATTACCCATCATGGGCTTTTGATTACAAATCTATTTTAGGTTAAATTAATAAAATACAGCTACTAAAACCCAGAAAGTTTCCCCTTTTTTTGGTAATAAAATTATGAAATTGTACCAATCTTTTAAAAATGTGGTCTATGATTACTGACTCTAGATATCTAAGTTATGCATATTTAAATAAAATACCTGTTTGAGACTTATCAATAGAGCCCGGGAGGTGAGGAGTTGTACTGATATTTGCCTTTATACATAATATATTAATATTATCAGGATGCTGATATTACTTTATATCAAATATTAACTATGTTAGATTACTTTCTACTATGAAAAGCTACAATGGAATATATCTCTAATATATTAACTTTTATGTAATTTAGATAGCAAAAGTATTTCAAAATGTTTTTGAAATCATTCTTTTTTAAAGGTAAAGCTATAATTTATACTTTAAATCTTGCTCATTTTTTCAGAAAGAGCAAAGTTTAAATTTTTTTTTAAATGTTTTCACAAATAAGGAGAAAGAAATACACTCATTAATTAGGCTGGTAGGGTGTTTGGGGGGAGGCGAGGTTAGGGGTTTCTTTCTAAGAGTTTAAATTGATTCTGTAACTTCAATAAACATTTTTTTAAAAATCATGGTTTCATTTATATGTAAAATAGGACATCCTTTCTCCTGTCTTTTGCCAATCAGTGGTTTTTCCGCTCAAGCAAACATGTATTTATTCTGTAAGAAAATATCTATTCATGTGAAAAAATATTTAGTTCTTCCAATTTTCATTTAATTTACATTGGTATCTTAGAGTTACTCCAAAATCTATTTTTCTTTCTCACTAAAAATGTCATTTTCTTCATGCTGCTTGAGTTGTAAGTAACATTAGAAGCATGATGTATACAGAATAAGAAGGAGAAATAATATTTCTTTTGTCTATGAATTTAAGTTCAGAAGCAAAATGACATATCAGCAAAACAAAAGCGTAAACCTTGATAGGGAAAGAAGAAATGGAGAGAAATGGAAAGGAGGGATATTTCTACATGATTCAATAAAATAGAAACTAAGGATTACCTGAACCCCGGAAGGCAAATCAAGGTTCAATTTTATTGAAACATTTCTGTTTCTAATTCACTGTGAGAGAACAAGCCACGTAATGTTAAACTCCTTGCTGAAAGTCACATATAGAATATTCTGTTGAAATTGTGTTAGTAGCTGCATACTACATAGGAAAGGCTGGAATATTTTTGCACTAGTAACAGAAGACATCAAGGGTATAATATAGCAAATCAAACTTTATCATTCACTCTTACTAAAGATCAAATATAAATCTCTTTCCTACTGAGAGGTTTTTGTTAAGAACTAAAATTATTTCAATTTTTTAATTGTATTTTTATTCATATTCATGTGTATTTATATGTGACTGATAAACATAAACTTCAACTAACTTTGGAAAATAGGTTAGCACTGTAAGTTTTTCTGATATACAGCAGCAAATATTATAGTGAAATAGAAAGAGGCAGAAGAAAGGCAGGAAAGGTTAGAGACAGAGTGGGAGAGACGTAGGGGTGGGGAGAGATAGAAACCACAAGGTACATTGGAATATCACTGTTTTTATATATAAGTAAAATCATTTAATATCATTGTGAATATACATTACATTCAACAAATATTTATTGAAAATATTAGCCTCAAAATGACAGAGTATGGAGGGTGAAAGTGACATCTCTGCCCCACTAGGCTTACCTCAGCACATAGATTGAGATACAAACTCAAAAAGGCATCTAACAGTTACTTTAGGTTTGTTTAAATGTCTGGGAGATGAGAACATAATGACAAAAATAATTTTATCATTCTTTAAAGATAATATACATACAAAGTTAGTTTTAATCATATACTGAACAACAGGTTGAATAAAGTCTTTTCACTTTTTAAGAAAATGAGAATCATATTTTACAACTTCATTGCTATCATTAATTTTTAATTGTGGTAAAATATACATTCTAAAAAATTTCCCGTCTAACCATTCTTAAGTGTACAGTTCAGTGACATTAAGTACATTCACATTGTTGTTGAATCAATCTCCAGAACACTTTTCTTTTTTTTTAAATTTTTTTATTTCAGCATATTACAGAGGTACAAATGTTTGCGTTACATATATTGTCTTTGCCCTGCCTGAGTCAGAGCTTGATACATGTCCATCCCTCAGACGATGTGCACCGCACCCATTAGGTGTGAATATACACATCTCCTCCACCCGCCTCTTCCACCTGCCCAATACTCGATGAATGTTACTACTATATGTGCATGTATGTGTTGATCAGTTAATACCAATTTGATGGTGAGTACATATGGTGCTTGTTTTTCCATTCTTGGGATACTTCACTTAGTAGAATGGGCTCCAGCTCTATCCAGGATAATACAAGAGGTGCCAGATCACCATTGTTTTTTACGGCTGAATAGAACTCCATGGTATACATATACCACATTTTATTAATCTACTTATGTATTGATGCGCACTTGGGTTGTTTCCACATCTTTGCGATTGTGAATTGTGTTCCTATAAACATTCGAGTGTAGATGTCTTTTTTATAGAATGTCTTTTTTTCCTTTGGGTGGATGTCCAGTGATGGGATTGCTGGATCAAATGGGAGTTCAACTTGCAGCTCCTTGAGGTATCTCCATATTACTTTCCACAGAGATGGTGCTAGTTTACAGTCCCACCAACAGTGTGTGAGTGTTCCTATCTCTCCGCATCCATGCCAACATTTATTGTTTTGGGACTTTTTGATACAGGCCTTTCTTACTGGAGATAAGTAATATCTCATTGTCATTTTGACTTTCCTTTCTCTGATGATTAGAGATGCTGAGCATTTTTTCATATGTTTGTTGGCCATTATTAGTCTATCTTCTTTTGAAAAGT
>CAUYSK010111054.1:0-18160 GCA_963575035.1 Avahi laniger
GAACTCCCGAGCTCAGAACGATCCGCCCACCTCGGCCTCCCAGAGAGCTAGGATTACAGGCGTGAGCCACCGCGCCCGGCCAAATAACAATCTTTACCGACATTGCATACTACTCTGTAAAATGTCACTTCTGTCCACAAAACCTTGATGTCCCATAGATTCTTAAAATGGCACAGATCCTTTTGCTTCATAAGAATTATAGCGATAAGGAGACCCTTGAGGTTGTCTGTTGTTCAACCATCATATTTTAGAGAGGAGATAATTTAAAGGTAAAGCAGAAAACTGACTTATTGAAGGTCATATAACAAGTTTAGGGCAAAACTAGGGCCAGAATTAGATCACCTAATTCCTAAGGCAGTACATTTCACATGATCCCATACCTCCCCAGATGTCTATAATTTCTACCTGAAATTATAGAAAATATCTTGGCACACTGATTTCCAGAGACATATTAGCCTGAATTTCCTTCTTCTATTATCTATTTGCAAACTGAATAGTGAAAGCAAAGTTCTTTTCCACCTTGGCCATCTGGACACCATATGTAGCATATTTGGCATGTTTAAAGATAAAACAAATTGTGCATGTGGCAAAAAAAACCCTCAGTAAGTGATCAACAATGCATTGTACCTGGGATGATCTATTGAAAACTTAAGATGCGTCAGGTCTTCGGCTAAATTCTTTTGTTTTTAAAATGTTTTTTAGAGATGGGGGGATCTTGCTATATTGCCCAAGCTGGATTCAAACTCCTGCCTTTTCTGATTTGGGAATATCTCTGCCATTGCCAGATCTATCACTGTCTCTAACTGTTCTACTTCTTGCTTTAAAGTTCACATGAACGCACCCTAGGTGCGTTGGCCAGATGCTGTTTTTCCCAACATTTCTTTAACACTCATACAACAGTTAGGTGGCAGGCAATGTTCTAGCAATATATGCATATCACATATATATTTACTTAATCTTTACCACAACCCAATAAGTTAGATAAAATTAATATCTTCATTTTATAGATAAGGAAATTCATGCATTTGTCCCATGTCACATAGTTGTTAAATGGCATACTCTACTGCAAAAGTTGCACTATTTAATGTTATACCTTATTTTCTTCTTAGATCAAGGAGTTCTATTTCTCAAATAAATAAATAAATAAAACTTAACGGAGATGTGCTTCGATTGAAGGAAGTTCGAGTGGTCCCAGATTTCTCTCGTAATTACCCTTACCATGGTAAACTTTGGGGTGTACCAAGGATCACAATTTGAAAACCACTGCTTTAGAACATGTTTAAATCATGTTTTTCTTCTTCAATTATTTTACATAATTGTTACCAGTTTTCAGCGGAAAAAAATTGTGTTACCACAAGCAATAAGTTGCAGATGGTGATGAAACCATTAAAAGTGATAATTATAAGGACCATGTAATAACATGGCAAAGTAGCTATAAGTGGAAAAAGAAACACAAAATTGCATGCATTGTATGATTATACCTGTGTCAAAATCTTTATGCATACACATTTTGGAGTGGCTGTGTTAGAGCAGTGGAATTACGGGTGATTTTTTTTTTTCTTTTTAAAATTTCATCTGAGGCTATTCTATCATCTAAATTAAAAGCAATCCAAGAAAATACCGAAAAAAGAAATATTCCCGAGAAAGTCTCATTTTTTAAAACCTAAAGGAAAGACTTCGGTTGTAGGTAAGCTATTAGGACAGCGATTCTTCTTTAGATTTTATTTTTGGGGTATCTATTTCATAATGATCTACTAGCATCTGGTAGATTAGTATTTTTTATTTATTTATTTATTTTTAAGAGTCGGGGTTTCTCTATATTGTCCAGGCTGGAGTGCAGTGGTTATTCTCAGGCACAATCCCACTACTGACCAGCACGGGAATTTTGATCTGCTCCATTTTGGACCTGGGCTGGTTCACCCTTCCTTAGGCAACCCAGTGGTCCCTGGCTCCTGTAAGGTCACCATATTGACCCCAAAATTAGTGCAAACACTGATTGGCATAGCGCACAACAGCCCAGAACTCCTGGGCTGAAGCGATCTTCCCACCTCAGCCTCCCCAGTAGCTGGGACTACAGACCTGCCTGGCTGTGCTTATCCTCTTTAAACATCATTTAGCCATTAAAAGAACTATTTATGATAAGTTTGTCATGACATAGGAACATGTTTACAATGGCGAGTTTAAAAGGAAAGTAAAATATAATGTTGGATATATAATGTGATCACAGTTATTATATGTTTTTAAAAAGCAGCACATAGGAATAATGCCAAAAAGAAATACACCAGAATATTAAGACTGGTTGTGTTGGGGAGAAGGCAATCCATTGTATGATTTTTTTTCTTCTTTTATTTTTCTCTATTTTTCAAATGTTTTGCAGTAAGTATGAATTATTTTATAATGGAAAGCTATAAACTTCAGTTTCAAAAATAATCAGGAACTTAAAGTAAAAAGTCAGAGAAGGCAGCATTTTATTTGAGGATTCTAAGAGCGAAGGAAGTTGTTCAGAGTTCTATTTTCCATCTCTCCCTCCCTGGGAGATGGGAGATGGAAGGGAATGGTAGAAAGAGCATCCAGGCTAAATGTAGACCCCAAATTCCTTAAATCTCCATAGGTAGCTAATGTTTTAGTCCCTGGTGTCTTGGACAAAAGTCTAGTTTCAAAAGAGTATGTACTTTGTGAAATTTTAAGACTATAGCAAGCTCTCTTCTCAAAGAAGTCATTTATTTTTAAATACAGTTTAACTTCAGAGATCCTTACAAAAAATTTTAAAAAGAAAATAATATATCAGTTGCAGTTTTCATTTGAAACCAATAGCAACAATTCTATTTAGGAACTACTTGCACCATCTCAGAAATTCCCAGACCTGGCTGGTCATCAGAACAACCTGGGAAGCTTTTGAAAATAATAAGATGCCTGGGCTTGCAGGAGATTATGACTCAGTAGACAGGGATGGAAGTCTTCTGTGGTTTGTTTAAACAAAGATCTGTAACCAGGTCAAGAAAACACCATTTTAAGGTGATTAACTGTTCTGATTTTCCTAAGCCTGTCCTGATTTTAGTACAGGCTAAAATTTTAGCTCCTGGGAAGTCGTATATCCCAGGAAATCCCTCAGTTCTGGGCAAACAGAAACAGTTGGTAATCCTAAATCATTTTCTCTAGATTCCTAATCAAGACATATGCTTGAATCACCTCTAATCATGGTGCAAACACAGAGAAATAAAAACTGGAAAGAATGGAGTGAATACAAACTATCTCTTTGGGGAGCATTGAAACCATCAACATGGTCACATTTGAAAAAAGAAAAACCACTCAGATTTTTAATCTTCCAAACTTCCTGAATGTTTCTCTTTCCCAACAAGTATTTTATTTAAGAGAATATAATAGGGTTTCTCAGCTGTTATGACTCCATTCTAAAATGCCTCTAAGGAAAAGACCAAAAGAATGACAATTTTATTCAAAATGTAGGTCCAATCCCCAGCCATCATGGGTAAACATTGCTTTTATTTTTGTTTCTTTTTGCCTTTCCAATGAAAAGATAGTAAGCCCAAATATTAATGAGAGGGATTTCTTTCAAAGTTTGGACTAGAATAAAAGTGTTTGGGTCACTTGTTCCATCTGTTGAAGTTGGAATTGGGTAGAGTATAATTCTTGGATTGTATTACCTTCTTCATCTTTTGTTCAATAGCAATACATTCAGAGGTATGAAATAAGGAACTCTCCAGCATTAGCAATGGGACGAGTGCTATTGTTATTATTAGAGATTTAGTCTATTTCAATGAACACACGTTGAACTATAAGAAGTTGCGTAACTTTAAGCAAACTTCTTACAAATGTGATGACGAATGACTTTTTGCCCTTTCTGCATAAAATCATAGTGTGGGGCAAAAACTGACCAAATGGTTCATTTTCAATCCTTGTCCCAAATAAGACTATACTATTTTCTCAGGGAAAACAAAACACTGTTATTTTTACCTTTCTCAACTCTGGGTTAAGGAGAAAGAAATTATATGGAAGTTCAGAAAGACATGATTTCAAAACAAGTCCGTTTAATGTTCATCCCCAGTACAGAATCTTGGGTAAAGTTTTAATAGTTTTGGTTATCCTTTCAATGCCTTATTTACTTTAACAACAGGCTTCCTAATTGGGATCAGAAAGCAAATAATCTTGCTAAATCGACTTGTCATCCTAGCCAAAGCAAAGGAAAATCAAGGGATGGCAATGCTTGGGAGGAGCTGAAATGACTGTGTGCAGTCAGCTGGCTGCATTGTGTAGTGGCTTACACACTGGTTCTGGAGGCAAATTGGTTGTGTCCAAACCAGGCTTTCCTTTTTACTAGCTCTGTAACCACAGACAAGATATTAACTTTAAGCTTCAGTCCCCATCAACAAAACGGAGTAATGATACTGACCTCATAGAGCTTTTGTGTGGCTTGAATGAAATAAGCAAAGCACTTACCCTGGTGGTGAGAAGTGAGCTATGTGCTCAGTGAGCCCTGGGTGCTCATGCAATTCTTCTTCATTCTCTGTGCTCCAGTTGCATAGGATCTCTTCGTTCCTAGAATGGACCACATGTTTGATTTCAACCTTAGGCCTTCACAGATGCCATTTCATTTGCAGGACATGCTCCTCCTGCCCTTCACCTTACTAAGTCCCATCATCCTTCCTGTCTCTACTCTTCAAAGAGGTCTTCCTTGGTCACCCACACCATGGGCTGGTCATAATGTCTCCCTGAACTTCCCCTTTATTTGTAGGAACTAGCACATAATAATAGCTTAACCAATGATCATTATGACTAACCTCATTACTATTTAAAAACTTAATGTCCTAAATCAAATCAGTGGGGTGGGGGAATAGCTTTACAAAATATGGGGTTTGTAGCCAAGGGTTCTGTCACCTGTCAAAGGAAGTAACTAGGTTACAGCAGTATGTATCATGTAGCACTTGCCAAATTGCAGTAATTATACTAACTTCATGGTTTATGCCATGTGTATACAATATCTATAGTGCTGTTTTCCCAGAATTTTCTTTATATTGGTTCATTTTTTTGTTAAATTTGATGTGAGAAAATATTAAATCACAACCATTAATGGGAAAAAAGTCTTTGAGAACCACTGATCCAGTTCAACATTTTCCTTTTCCAGATCCGCAAACTAAGGACCAGAGAAGGAGAGGAACTTGCCCACAGTCTCATACCAAGTATATATCAATGATTTATCAATGGCAACAGTTCAGATCTCTCACTTCTTAGGGGGTATTTTTTGTCATATTCTACACTGTCTCTTATAAGTTTCATTTCACACAGCCTGTTTTAGTTACATTGACACATTTAAACAGGTTTAACAGAATAATTCATCCTTATTTTTGATGACTTATAAAGCTAATTAAGGAACCACCCTGGTGGTAGATGTTTCTAACAGAAAGATAATGCCCTAATCTAGAAGAGTAACTTATGTTTCGGAAACTGTGACAGTCTACTGACCTTCTTTCCCATCTCTTAAGATCAGACCACAGTACCTTCTGCCTACTTTATTCACAAGTAAAAACAATGAAGTTGATCAGAACCAAAGTTCGTCATTGCAATAACAGTATCGTAGTGGTAAAGCACAATTCAATGTTTTTAGTGTATTCACAGGGTTGTGATGGTTGGCACGATTATCACCAGAATATAATTTCAAAACAGCTTTGTTTCCCCTAAAAGAAACCTGTATTTATTACCAGCCAATGTCCACCCCTCATCATTGTCTCCACTCCCACCTCCTTCAGGGCTAAGCAATCGCTAATCTGCTTTCTGTCTCTATAGATTTGCCCCTCCTGGACATTTTATGTAAATAAAATCATACAATACATGCTATTTCGTGTCTGGCTTCTTTCACTTAGTATAATATTTTCAAGGTTCATCATGTAGCATTTGTCAATACTTCATTTTTGATGGCTGAACAATATTTCATTATATGAATATAACACATTTTGTTTACCCATTCGTCAGCTGATGGACATTTCAGTTGTGTTTACTTTACAGCTACTATGAATAATGCTGCTCTGAACACTCACGTGCAAGTTTTTGTGTGAATGCATGTTTTCATGTCTTGGGTATGTATATAACTAGGAGTAGAATCACCGGGTCATATGGTAATTCCATGTAAAGCCACTATTTTGCCTGTCCCAAATCCTTGACTCCTACTAACAATCCTCCCTGGCCCTCTCCATTTAGCTGCATAATTTCTTCATTTTTGGCTAATCTTGGTAGAACTATCTATCGGCTCATCAGGATTTTCCCTGGCTATGGGATGAGCAGATGATCTAAGTCCTACCAATTAGATGCCCCTTCCTGGAATCTGACTCTTTGACAGAGGGACATCTACACTGAAAAGAGTCGGAGCTCATTAATTAATTTTGTATCATCTACATCACAGAGTGACATTTATACTTCAACTTTTTCTTTAAGGATTGAATTATCCCATATCCTTCCAATAAGTTGCCTGATTTTGCTTTTTCCCTAAGCAGGTCAAGGGTAGCTTTGTTGCTTACAACTGTCTTGAGGCACATCTTGGACATTTTCTTTAGATATGTAAAAACACATGGATATTTATTACCCCAAACTGGTCTTTCTGTCAATGCTGTAATTTAATCAACCCAAATCTTCCCTCCCCAGCCCATCATCCAAGAGGGAAAAGGAAAAACACCCTCTATTATATGCTTTGATCCCCCCAAAAAGGAACTTCAAACAAGTCCCTGAACTTGCCCTGTGTCCCAAAGACAAAGATGTTCATGCCAGAGCCACCAACAATAGTTCTTTCTTGGTCAGGTTATAATCAGAGGCATTTGCATTAGTATAGTCCCTGCTCTTTCATGAATATATAAAGGATGCAGTTAAAACAAATTAAGGGTTTGCATGCCGTTATTCTGTATTAATCCACAGAAGGGTTCTTCAAACCCAAAGAGAGGGTCCTGAACTCCCTTCTTTCCAACTGTGAAAGACAAAATGCTCAGGACGATTAAAAAGATGATTTTACTCAGGCTATTACAATATGAAAAATGTTTATTAATGAAGACTATCTCAAAGAAAAGGAAGGGGCCTGTGTGGTTTTATGGAGGGGAGTAGACAAGAGAATCATGAGGGGTGTGGGGGTGGGCCTCAATGGAGTCATTTGTGAAGGGTGGTTCTTTGTGGTTAGCTCTTTCCTGAAACAGTAAAGCTCCAGAAATTTCCTTTTGGGAACGGAGGACTTAGATAAAGTTAGATTTGGCTCCTTCCTTCCTTCCTTCCATACTTTTGTTCCTTCAGGAAATACACAGTGAATATCTCTTTTTATTCTGGGACTAGGGCTCTGGCCTTAAGCTAGAGGACCTTGCTCTCAAAGTCCTTGTAAAAGGCCTCAGAGCTTAGTAGGTACCTTGACCTGCATAGGCTGAGGGAGCCCTTGGTTTTGAGGCAGACTCTTTCTCTTGCTACCTCATTCTCATCATTCCCATTCCCAAGTCACCTCTTCTCTGTTGGTCTCTTTGCCTTCAATCAGGATGCCCCTCTTTCTGAATAGCACTTCTACATTTTTCTACTACCTCCTAGGTCAATCTAAATGTCTTTTCCTCCAAAGAACTTTCTAGATTTCAAATGCAGTACATAAGATAGTTTTGGGAAGGTTTAATGGTCCTACCAAACCTCATCTCATTCTTTGATAGAGATAGTATATTTTTTTCTTAATTTGGGTAAAGTGGTATCTAAAAGCAACCTCAGGATAGTCTTTAGCCTCCTCTTCCAACTGCACTGACTCCTCTAAATGTTCCTTATATAGAAATTCTAATAAGTCCCCAGATCTGAATGAATCTCTCCTTTTCTGATGATATTATTTAACAATCTGACTTATTAAAATTATTTATAAATGTCTGTTCTAATAGTTTATAAGACATTTTTTATTCATATGTCTGTCTCCCAAAATGCCTTTTATACCTAGCAGGTATAAATTTTCCTAAGCTTGAGGAGTAAGCAGGAATTATAAATACTACAGGGAAAAAATTTGTACTTCATGCATTGTCTATAGCATATCCTTCTAGTGCTATTTTATTCTGATTCTATGGGAGCTACAAGTCTGTGAACTGTAGATAATGATAGCAAGGTCAAATAATTCTTGTCTATAGATGTGCAAATTCTATTCAGTAGAGGTTCAAATGACTTCCATCCCCCACTGTGGAAGAGTCCAGTTTTGCCTCTATTTATACATTCATTTCAATATTCCTGACATATAAATGTATTTGGTTCATTTTTACTGGTTTTAACACGTCTCTATTTTCCTCATAACTGAGTTAAATAAAATCTTTAACATGTGCTCTTTTTTATGTCTATATGAGAGTCACGATTTTACCTGTTTTTGACAATTATATTTTAGCAAAGTTGAATTGCATTAAATTGCTCAGATCATCAAGGTAAACTGAGGAAAATCCTCACAGGCATGAGTTCAGGGGAAATAGTGTAATAGTTACAAGTACAGGATCTGCAGTCAGACTCCCTAGGATCAAGGTCTACCACACTTTCAAGCTACTTATCCTTTTTATGCCTGAGAGCAGATGATAGTACTTATTTTATAGGGTGATTGTAAGGATTATATACATTCACCAAAGAATGTGTGACATATAATAAGAGCTCAATAAATATTATATATTAATATTATTAATCAGTAAGGTGACAGGTCAGTAAATTCTGGAACCCATTAAATTCTAGCAGGTTAAAAACAGAAAGCAAAACTTTACCAATCACATGCCTCGATTCACAGCCATAGTTCCATTTATAGGAGGAAAAGTTGAGTTGATAAAAAGTAGAATCAAGTGTACTTGAGATATTATTCTGCAAGTTTGTCCCCCTTTGCTAGCCCTGGGATTTTTCAAACCAAGGCCACTTGATTAACAGACAATGAGTCCTTCCTGTTTGTCTCTCTCTCACTTTTAGACACAACTCCTCCCCCACCCACCACCCCCCAGATTTCTTACAAATCTCCTTTCTAACTCCAAATATAAAATGGGGCTGAAGCACAATTATCAGGAACATTTCTAACTCAGGAAATCCATTTTCAAGGTACCAACTTAGAATCTCTTTTCAGCCAATTCCTGCCAAAGTATTTTCTGAGAAACTTTTTGGGTCCTTCATGATCTCACATTTTACCATTTATGCTTTTGGGCAGATGATGGCATTCTCCTTCGTGGATATCTCTGATTGGCTGTCTGGAAAATAAAGACAAAAAAGAGGATAAAGAATCCAGAAATGGTACAAGAAGGAAAAAGAAGTGTCAGATTGACCTGGGAAGCCAGATTGGGAGGAGTAGCATTTATCTGCATACACACTGCAATTTGTGAACTACACTCAGTGGAAAGAAGTCACATTTCAGGGAGACAATCACCACGCTTGCACTATTTTTATAGGGGTAGAGGACTTTTTTGGTTTGGTTTTGGTTTGTGTGGTTTTTTTTTTCTTTTTTTGGTTGCTTTTGTTTGTCTATAATAGAACAAATATTGATAAAAAAAGATTCTAGGCCGAGCGCGGTGGCTCACGCCTGTAATCCTAGCACTCTGGGAGGCCGAGGCGAGTGGATCGTTTGAGCTCAGGAGTTCGAGACCAGCCTGAGCAAGAGCGAGACCCCGTCTCTACTAAAAATAGAAAGAAATTAATCGGACAACTAAAAATATATATAGAAAAAAATAATTAGCCAGGCATGGTGGCACATGCCTGTAGTTCCAGCTACTCAGGAGGCTGAGGCAGTAGGATCGCTTGAGCCCAGGAGTTTGAGGTTGCTGTGAGCTAGGTTAATGCCACGGCACTCACTCTAGCCAGGGCAACAGAGTGAGACTCTGTCTCAAGAAAAAAAAAAAAAAGATTCTGATGCATAATTCTACTTTTTATGGTCTGTTCTTCTACTATGTGTCCATATTCATAGGTAAAAGCCAAAAATCACATTTATTTTTTTCACATAGAGTCAATTTTCTTAACTCTGAATTCACAAATTCTTAGAGGTCAAGATAGGCAAACATTTGAAGCATGTATATCTTAATAACTTCTTCTGGGGGCATTAATTTTGATAGTTTCATAAAAGGATATAGGACTACTCCAAACTTAAGACTCATTGTTTTAGAGAACTAAAAAAATAGAATAATTTTATCATCTCTTCCAGTCAGTGGACAATGGAGATGCACCAATGAAGAACTGATTTTGATTCACCCTTTGTTCTGTCTCTTCTCCAGGGCCAGCACTTGGCGTGAGTAAGAGCAATACAGGGGGAGACAGAGAGTGATTGCAAGGAGCCACAGCCTGTACACTGCAACTTTACAGGAAAATAAAGAGACCACTTTTCAAAGTTCTTGCCTATTCAGTGTAATAGAAAATAAAGAGAAATTGGTTCATCTTTCATTTGGAGAAGTAAGCCTTTCAGGTCATCTGGTTAAGTGATGTGAACCAAGTTCATTCAAGTGTTGCATAATGTTCTGATTCTTTAGAATGTTTGGAGGGATTTGTTCCCTGATGAGGCTGAAAAGTCGCCACAGTATGGCTATCAATGACTCATCACAAAGGTCAAGGGGGAAAAAAATTATTCTCGCTCCTCCAATATGACATAAATGGTTAGATTCATGTTCCCTGTTTTTAACCTGCTTCTGAAATGTCCTGAACTGGATAAACCAGAAGGAAAAAAATAAAAGATTCATGTATTGTCCAGTTTGATTCCTCAGTAAACAAAGCATCGACATTTTAAATTTTAAAATCACATATTTAGCAGCTTTTAAAAAAGAGGTTGCTTTTGACCAAGGAATGTCATATTTAGGAATGATTTACCTCTGAACAACTAATCAGAATCATTAGGAGTTGTCCCTACGCATCCTTAGTTTTAAAAAGTTTAGTGATTCTAACATGAGAACCGTTGGTTAAAGTAAGAAACATCTGAATTTTTAACACCATTTCACTTGCATAAGAATGATGTGGTCCCTTTAGAAATCACTTCAAATTCAAAGGCTGTTTCCTTATCTCTAAAGTGGGGATATCCAACAAACATTATCTTAGGCTTTAATAAATATAAAAAAAGAAAAAAAGAAGGGCACACTCTAAAAATTAAATGTTAATCCTTTTCCATCCTACAATAGACACTCTCCCCCACAAAGAGTTATAAAAGTGACAAATGTCTCATTACCATATTCAAATGTAATGAATTTAAAATAACCGAGTTTTTTTAGATGATTAATTCTGACCAAGCATCTTTTCCTCTTTGCTGAGTGAATCATAATAATTAATTTACAGTAAGCAGGTGATTCACATTCTACTCACACTCAGATTTCCTGGCTAGGACCAATGCTGAGGATCAAGCCATCTTGGCTGGCTGCCTATTCAGCCATGGGATTATTCTTCTTTACAAACAGACCCGGCCAAGCAAAATGAATTGACATCCAGCTCAGACAATTGTCCTTATCAACACACATCTTCTGGGAATGTCCCCCAATCTCTGCCACATGTCCTATGTCTACTTTTGTGATGATTCAAGCAACCATTTTTGCATATTTTTTCTGTGCCAATTTGTGTTAATTATTTCACATATATTATTGCATTTAACCCTCACAACAACTCTTTGAAAGAGATATTATTATCTCCATTTTACAGATGAAAAAACAAGCTTAGAGATTTTTGAAAACTTGCCCACAAGCACAGGACCAATATTTAACACCTGGATTTGAATCCGAGTCTGTCTGGCACTTAACCACTACACCAAATTCTTTCTTGACCCACACAACAAATATAGTTTCACCCAGATTCGGCCCTTTGTTCTAGCTCAAATTGCATAGCAAATTTCCTATCTCAGAAAACTGAAAATTTAGCATTTCTGTTACTATAATAGCTGACATTTATTCAGGAATGATCAGGCACTGAGTACTTTATATGCCTTATTCTTTTCTTTGAGCCACCTCTGGTAGACTTTTCACGTTAAAAAAAAAAAATTAACTAATGAAATATTTTACGTGTTCAAAATTATGTGTATGTACTTACAGTTGTATACCATGTCCACTAACCTTATTCCACACACTCTTTGCTCCTCCCCTCTGCTCATAGGAAACTATTGCAATTCCCAAGAACCAGCCAGGCTGTCTCTTGCTTCTGGTCTTTTGCACGTATACTTTTTTTCTTCTGCTCTGTGCTCCTCAATACTACTTTCCTTCTCCCTACTCATTCTTCGGAACTCAGTTTCCTTTACCCTCCAAAGATGGTTTTATGTGTCTTACGTCTGGGCTGATCCTTTTGGTAGCATTTAACAGGCTATATTTTCATTTGCGATCTATTTGTTTGTCTCTTCCTTCGTGTTGGGAGTTCTTACACTACAGCCTATGCATCAGGCTTCAGATGTACGTAACAAAGTGCCCACAGAGGGTAGATCCGTAGGAAATGTTTTTAAAAATAATGCAATTAATTACAATTTCTATAATCCACACTGAACCTCCCAGACTATACCTCATGTGATTTCAAACCCCTGCTTTTACAGCATCGTGGAGTAGAATCAAAGCTATTTGGCACAAGATGATAGGAACTGTAGAACTGTTTTACTTAATCAGTAACTTTCTTTTTCCTTTTTCATTTATTAACCTTTCCTGGGCCATTCTCAAACTTTGCCTTTTGACAAACATAGAAATGTTAGGTAAAATATCAATTGGTTTTAGATGTAGAAGAAGGAATGAGGAGCAAACAGATTAATTAAATTGCTAACCTCAGTCTGGATTTTATGTCCTTCTTAACGCATGCACACAATTTCAACTCTTTGGAATTAGTATTAAATTTTAAAGCAAAATTTTGGGACTTAAAATTTTGCTAAAACTAATGTGCCAGATCTTTTCCCTGACTGTGAACCTGTAAGTCTTTGCCTCCCCAAGAGAGTGTAAAAGCACTTCTCCAAGAAAATTTAAAAATCTAAAACCAATCAGAGTGTTCTAATGAAATTAAGAAAAATCCCAAGTTATATGATTTGCAATCAATATGAAGCCATTACCATTTAAAACAGAGACTTCTGAGAGTTCTGGGGATTTGCTTTTTGAAGAGGGACCCATCAATTTCCGGACTGCATTCAGGTGTGTGAACAGCATTTGAAAGGACCTGAGGATATGGTGCTGAAAGAACAGTTCCTACTGAAGGTTTTTCACCTATACCAGAACAGACAGGGAAGCAAGACCTGGGACTCTTCTCCAAGTTAGGAAGCACCAGCAGCACTCAACATAAAAGAGTTTCAACAGAAACAGTATCAGATTAGAGACATCAGAGACATCAGAGATTTATAATATTGTTTGAGAACCACCTGCAGCAGAATCACCTGGAAGATGCAGATTAACATGCAGATTTCCTGAATACATTAAGGTGCTTGATCTCTATTCTCAAACTGCCCTCTGAGAGTGTTGCACTCATAAACACTCCCAGAAGCAATGGATGTGAGAACCTATTTTACTGCACACTCACCCAGCTGTATGCACTATAGATCAAGGGTTGGCAGACTTCTGCTGCATAAGATTAGACACCAAATATTTTCAGTTTCATGGACATAGTTGAAATTGTTCAACTCTGCTCTTGCAGGTGGAAAGCAGCTGTAGGCAATATGTAAACATATGGATGGGACTGTGTTCCAATAAAACTTTATGGACATGGAAATTTGAAAAATAGTTGTTTTTCATTCAGGGTCCCCCACATTTGAGCCCTTGTCCAATCTTTCAGGCCCTATTCATTACTACCCTACAAGAATTGTGCTTTCCAGACAAGCAGGATTGCTCACTGTACTCCTCACATTTCTTACTCTGCCAGGAATGACCTCATCCGTCTTCCTCTGTCAAAATCCCACTCTTCCTTCATCACATGTGGTTTACTTTTCAGAAAGCCTTTACTGATCTATAGCTCTCTTTTCTGCTTGTGACAACATTCATTACAGTCTGAGCAGCATTAAATTTGAATATGTATCTTAGCTACTGTATTGCAAACTTCCACAATTCCTTGAATATTCATGGCACAAAATAAGTACCCAATAAGTATGTAATGAATTGATTAAACAGACTGTTTCCCTTTTGTTTCTCCAGTGGGGTTTTCCTCTCTTCATAGCTGAGGCAGAGTTGACTTGGCTCAGATATTATCTCTTCAGTATTTGGATTATTTTAGGACAAAAAAAACAGAACTGCTCAAAAAACAGGCTGTTATATCTATATATATATACACACACACATACAACCTTTATAGCCAAAAATTCCTTTTTGTTACAATTAATCATTTTGTAGTATATTATGTGAGAATATGCTCACATTGAATTTTTTGATAAGAAATAAACAATTTAAGAAGTCAACATTATAGTTTAAATGTTAAAACAATATCTAGCGACCAGCCAATATTAAAAATTATTAAATAAGTTGTTAGATATCACATAGTCAAAGCTGAGTAATTTTTTTTTAAAAAGAATGAATAAGGGTAATTCAAAAGTTCACACAGTTCTTTATAAGAACAAATCTCTAAGTGGTTTCTTGGATTTTATTCAATGTTTTCAAAGGTAAGAAAACAAAGAAGCAAATTCGATTTTTATATTATCACATATACTAACATTTTGGAAAGTTATATTTCCAATAAAATTAGATCTATCATTCTTATGGAGAATTTCCATCTATGCCTTTTCCTGAATTAAAGACTTCTCAGAATCCAGATGTAAAAATTACTGGTTGTAAAAATCCAGATAGTGAAATTAATCATCATTATATGATTTATGATTACATTTTAATTACTGATTATTGAATTTTAAATAAATAATTACCAACTTGCCAGCCAATGTCACCAATTACATTCATAACAAGGAATAATCAATTTAACAATATTATATCCTTATTTTATTTTGTGCAAGGGTAATTGCCAAGGTCTACATCCACCAGGCTTACCACAATAACACAGACATTTGATAAATCCTATCCATCTCTTAAGTCACTCAATTTTTTAGTTTCAGAATTAATTTTTAGTTAAAATTTTAAAATAAAGATAAATTATTATACTAAAGATAAAACATTTCACCAGAAAAATAATCCATTATAATTTTTACATGGTATTTAACCTCAGATTCTCTACTGAAAGTCCTCCTAACATGTATTCAATAAATGTAGTTTTATGAACTTTAGTCAGATCTTGATATACTCTAGCTATTCCTAGAACTGATTAGTCAACCTTATTGCAAAAGATTACAACATATGTTTTTATAGGTATAACTTTTATAGCCAAAAATTCCTTTCTCTTTTTTTTTTTTTTTTGAGACAGAGTCTCACTCCTTTGTCTGCGCTAGAGTGCCGTGGCGTCAGCCTAGCTCACAGCAACCTCAAACTCCTTGGCTCAAGCGATCCTACTGCCTCAGCCTCCTGAGGAGCTGGGACTATAGGCATGTGCCACCATGCCCAGCTAATTTTTTCTATATATATATTTTTAGTTGTCCAAATCATTTCTTTCTATTTTTTAGTAGAGACGGATCTCACTCTTGCTCAGGCTGGTCTCGAACTCTTGACCTTGAGGGATCCACCCACCTCGGCCTCCTAGAGTGCTAGGATTACATGTGTGAGCCACCACGCCTGGCCAAAAATTCCTTTCTGATTCAACTAATCATCTTGTAATACATTGAGTGTATGGTCATACTGAATTTTTTATAAGAAGTAAACAATTTAGTAAGTTAACAGTCTACTTTAAATGTTAAAACAATTCCTAACGACAAATCATTAAGAATTTAAATAAATTGTTATACATTGCATAGTCACAGTTGAGTAAATTTAAATATGAATTTCGCTAAAAAAATTCATTTTGAAAATAATTTTTATCTTATTATTTTTAGTGTATTTTATAAGATAAGTTTAAATATGTATTTGACTACATCTTTAGTCTAAAGATATCTTCGAAGGATAAATGTCTAAGAGTTTTATGATTGTAACAGAAGATAATCTGATTTGGTTTCCCAAAATACATTTTTCACTTTGGTCATGACTTAGACTGATTAGTAGTCCTTAGCCACATGCTACCTACAGTTCTACCATTGAAAAACAAAAAATCCAGATAACATTAATTTGACGTGCATTTATTATTTACCTATTGGTCACAGAAATTGGGGCTAGACACTGAAGAAAATAAAATAATAACATTTGTAGAGAACAGTTCAGTTGGCATGAAACATCTCACTTTTCTTTTTTCCAGTACCAGAGCTTTCTATTTCCATTTTGTTGATGAGGGAACAGAAATAGAGAGTTTATGTAATTCCCCAAATTCACTGAGTTAGTTGGTGAACCCAGAATTGTGGTCCAAATTTTCTGACTTCAAATCCCATGCTTTTCTCAATCATATCACATTCCACATAAATATTCTGATATTTTTTAATAAGACATGGAAATTTGGGCTATATGATTGGACTAACTGTCTGCAAATATTTTCTTCATGTTTTTAATATAAATTATTCTGAAAGCTTAGAAACACTGAAGGGATCCTGTTTCCTATCCATTCATCTTAATTAGGAAAGATCTGGAGGAATAAGGCATTCCAGGGAGTTGCCTAGACAAGGCGTTATTTATTAACAGAAAAATGGAATCAGGCGAAAGCACTGGGATCAGAAAGAATTACCAATGCATTTATGTTCTCTGAATGTACACATGACCATAAAATTGTCAATGAAAGAATTATTCACCATGTTTCCATTTTTTCTCCCATATCTTTTAGTATCTGTCATTCATATCCTTGCCTGTTTGCTACTTATGTTGGAGCCAGGATGTGCCCTAGTCTTGTGGAGCCAGCAAGTTTCTGTCTGGAATGAAAGGAGCTTCTCTTTTCAGACTGTCATCTCATTTCACTACCTTTCTTTGTGCATTGCTTAGTTTAGGCTCAAGGAAATACTAAAATAAAAGTTACCATTTTCAATGTTAAGTCTATGTTTCATGCTCAGGTTCCTTGAGCCACTAAAGCTATTAACAAAAATGTTCCCAATAAGAGAAAAATGGTTGGTTTTCTAGCCTGTCTCAAATACAGTCAGGATTGATTAATCTAGAAGCCCAGATTTCTGAAGACACACACCTTCTTTTAGAATTCAAGTTGAGGCCGGGCGTGGTGGCTCACACCTGAAATCCTAGCACTCTGGGAGGCCGAGGCAGGTGGATCGTTTGAGCTCAGGAGTTCGAGACCATCCTGAACAAGAGCGAGATCCCGTCTCTACTAAAAATAGAAAGAAAAATTAGCTGAACAATTAAAATATATATATACAGAAAAAAAATTAGCCGGGCATGGTGGTGCGTGCCTGTAGTCCCAGCTACTCAGGAGGCTGAGGCAGGAGGATTGCTTGAGCCCAGGAGTTTGAGGTTGCTGTGAGTTAAGCTGACGTCATGGCACTCTAGCCCAGGCAACAGAGTGAGACTCTGTCTCAAAAAAAAAAAAAAAAGAATTCGAGTTGAAAATTTTCTGCCCTGATATGAGTTATGATAACTTTTATTTTAGGTGGGAAAAACCTAATGTTATTGTTGCAAGCCTCAGGTCTCTAGGAGTGAGGGATTTCTGTATATCATTCTTCACCAAGAGTTATTCTTAAAAGCAAATAATCAAACTAAGGTAGTAATCTATTTGGTAAGTAACACAGGTTTAAAAATTCCAATTAAAGGATCAAGTTCCAACAGACAGCAGATTGTAGAAGAATATGAGCAATGAATATAGGTTAAGTGGTTCTTTTTCAGAGGGAGCAAGAGAGAGCTAGAACATTTAAGGGGTACATAGGACACTTGAACTCTATAATATTTTGTAACTTAAAAACATATGAATAAAATATGGAAAGTTAACACTTATAAACACTAGACGGTGAGCACATAGGCGTTTGCTAAATTACCCCCTGCTTTTCTGTACTTCTAAATTTTCATTGAAAAGGAAGGAAGGAAGGAAGGAAGGGAGGGAGGGAGTGATTTAAAAAGGAATTTGTTATTTGTTATTTCTATCTTTGAATAGTAAAAGGTAAGAGAGAATCATTTTATTTTAAATAATAGGAATGAAAATCTTACAATAATGTAAAATCAATGAGATTCTTTTGTAAATGGACAAAATACATGAATAGTAACTGGAAAAGTAACAAAATAAGTACATTTTCTAAAACCTGGGAAAAATATTGTGAACTATGGTTGCTGGG
>CAUYSK010111058.1:0-34794 GCA_963575035.1 Avahi laniger
ATAAATAACTGTAAGTTACAAGCAATAAACGGAGCAGTTACATTCAACCTCTGAGTTGTGTGTTTTACTGTGTCCCATCGCCGACGCCAAGACCCACCTTCAGGGACCCCTGGACCTGCTGCGGCTGGACCGCGGCACCAGATTATGCCATCCTTGTACTTAAGTTAGACAGCCTTCATACTCCATTATACTCACCTGAAATCTGGTTCTGTAGAAGTTCTATCCAATGGTCCTTTTCTTATCCCCAAAGACCTTGCGAAAACCTGGCCCATGCCACCCCTTTAGCCGGGATCCTCTGCCTTTCACTGCCTTGGCTTTGCCAGGCTAAGTAAGCTCAGCTTCTCATAAGGCATGGCTCCCAATCACCTCACAGTTACCTTACAAGCAACCAGGATGAGAACTAGGAATGGTAGCCAGAATGGGGATAGTCATCCCCACCCTCCAACTGCACCCATCTGCAAACCTCAAGCTGTCACCATATAAGTAGTGAGGCTGAAGCCCAGGGAATACACACAGTTTTTCCTGTTGCCTCAGCTCCAACCTTCCACTATATCTGAGAGAAGGATACCAGTTGCTGGCAGAAAGTGAAATTTCAGGACTTCTTAAGCCAAGAAGGGCCCTCTGAACTATCAAACCTACTCCCCGTCTCTTGCAAATGAACAGACAGACATCCAGGAAGGGAGAAGGCTTGGTCCAAGGTCAACAGTAGCAGAACAGAATCCCAAACCCCCAGCTCCAACGCAAGGTCTTATGCTCTTCAAATCACATTATGATCCCCTACACTCCAGCAAGAATCACCCAAAAACAAACCAGGACGCACTAGGACTCACTCAGCTCAGTTTTGCCAAAAGAGAAGACCCAGTGGTAAGACAGTTTTAGGGGAAAGTTATTAACCAGTGTGTCAAGGGTCCCCAAGATCACTCCCAGGTTTGGTGGTTCATTAGGAAGACTCCCAGGACTCGGCATATGGTCGTACTCATGGCTGCGATTACAGCAAAAGATACAAAGCAAAACCATCAAAGGGAAAAGTCCAGAGGAGCCAGGTGCAGGTTTTCAGAGTCCTCTCCCAGTGGAGTCACATAGGATGTACTTAATTCTTCTACCATAGAATTGTGAAATGTGTGAAGTGTTGTCTATCACGAAAGCTCATTAGCGACTCAATGTGCAACATTTTTATTTAGGGCTGGTCACTTAGGCACCCTCTGCCTAGCACGTACCAAGATTCCAGGCTTTCAGAATGGAAAGCAGATGTTATGTTTGAACATGGTTTAGGCACACTGAACCACTCTTATCAGTTAGGGTAGTAGGAACACTCCCAAAGTCCAAGTTCCCAAAAGCCAGCCCAGGGCCAGTCTTGCCAGCAGGTCTTTCTAAGAATAGTAGATTCAGGCCTGCTGTATTAACTCTTTTCTGTACAACCAGCAGGGAGGTTTCAGAAAAAGGTCAGTCAGACGCACAGGGAACCCATATCATCAAGCTAGATAAAAGATATAGTGCATATGTTGTAATAAGCAAAACAGAGGGTCACAGGGGATCTGGACTGGTCAAGTTTCATATAGGGGGGAGACAGACCCTTGGGGAGGGGTGCTAAAAAGACAGATCTTAGGCCAGAATCTGAATCTGCACTCCAAAGTCTCTTCCTCCCAGGCCGTCCCATTCTCCATAAAGAGTACCACCATCACCCAAGTGCTCTAGTTGGACACCTGGCACCATTCTTTCTTTTTTTTCAATTGTTTTCTTTAGAGACAGGGTCTTGCTCCACTGCCCAGGCTGGAATGCAGTAGCATGATCACAGCTTACTGCAGCCTCAAGCTCTTGGGCTCAAGCAATCTTCCTGCCTCAGTCCCCCAAGTAGCTAGGAATGCAAGCATGCAACAGCACTCCTGGCTAATTTTTTTATTTTTTGTAGAGACACCGTCTTACTATGTTGCCCAGGCTGGTCTTGAACTTCTAGCCTCAGGCAATCTCTGGCCTCAGCTTCCCAAAGCACTGGGAGTATAGACATAAGCCACTATGTCCAGCCAGTGGCACCATTCTTGACACCCCCTCTCCCTCAATGCCTGCAGCCACTTACTTCTTCACCCAGTCCCATCAGCTCTACCTTCACATGGAGTCCAAGCCTCCCATTTTCCTATGTCTGCATTGTCTCCACCCTGCTCTAAGCCCCGGTCATCTCTCACCCAGTCGGCCATAATGGCCTCCTACCTGGTCTTCCATCGTCTACACTTGCCCCCATCTATTCTTCACACACCAGTAGAGGGGTCTTTTTAAAATGAAAACTGGACAAGGCCTCTTCTAATTTTAGACCCCCTTAAAAGTTTCCTATTTCTCTTAGAATAAAGCCAAAGAGAGAAGCCCTGAAGACCCCTGCCCAAAGTCTGGGCCCTGCCTGCCTGTCCAACCTCAAATGAAAGCACTCTCCTCTTTTCACTTCCTTAAAAGCAATAAGCTCTTCCTGACCTCATGGCCTTTGCCCTTGCAGGTTCTCTCTTCGTTGCTCTCCACCCAACGGCCAGCTCCTTCTCATTCTCCAAGTTAAAATGGCATGGCCTCTGTATTTCTCTTTTAATTTCCTTCACAGCACTCACCCCAACTTGTGATGATTATTTCTTTGTTTACTTGATTATTTTCTGTCTGTCACATCACAAATGTGCATACCCTGAGCGAGCTCCATGAGGGCAAGGACCAGGACTGCCTTGCCCACCACCAGACATCCACGTGCCAGGTAGGGTAGACACTCGATATATACTGAATACACGAGTAAGTGAGCGAGTGAGTGAGTAAATGGGCAGGTCAGACTTCAGATAAGTGAGAAGTGAATCTGAAGAGAGGTGCTGGGCACAACTATATAAGCTATTGAGCATTATTTGGCAGGTTTAGTGCAGACTTTTTAAATGCATTTCTTCTAAACTGCATCATTACTCTATGAGGTAAATATCCTTATCCCCATTTTACAGATGACAAAAGCAAGGTTCAGAGAGAAGAAGGGACTTGTTCAAGGCCATATAGCAAGCAAGCAGATGAGCCAGGATTCCGGCCCATGTTCAGACCAGAACTGCCTCATGAGAGCAGGTCCCAGTGCCTGCCCTGTGTCCTTAGGCAATCTGACTGCCCAGCCACCTTGCCAAACAGACCAGCATTGGCTATGGCAAACCTCTGACAGCATCAGAGCTTAAGGAAAGCAGGAATTTTTCATAGTCCAGGAAGGAGAGTTTTGAGTGAATGGCCCAGCCCTCCCCTAGGACTGGATTTGTAGAAAAGTATTTAACTACCAACACAGCAGCCAATATTGCCTCCCACCAGGGAAGGAATCCCGCTCAGCCAGCAGGATCTGAGACATCTGAAGATCACTATTCGATCCTGCCTGTCTAGCTCCAAGGGAAAAGGAGGCTCCATCTGGGCTGGCCAGGGGCCAAAGCAGCCCACAAAGGTACCACGCCTGGGTGCCAGCCTCACCTTCAGCTCCCACGATTCAGCCATCAGCTTCAAACACTGGGAAGATTGTACCAGGCCCTACCAGCCAGCAGTGAGTGACCCACCTGAGACAGATTCCCAGGCTTTGGCTCCAGAGCTGGGCCTCAAAGGTCCCAGCAAGGAGTACAACCTTCCATTCTTTCTTATGGGCAGGCCGCCTAAGACAGCTGCCTACACCCGGTACAGACAGACCCAATGGGTACTGGGAAGGGGCCTCCTATCTGAGGAGCTTTAGTTGTAAGGAAAGAGGTTGTCACATGTTATGGAGTTTCGGGGTCTCAAGAGGAATTGATCAAAGAAAACTATCCTGGCTCTGGATGAAAGGGGTTGGTTAGAAACTGTACTCCTGACCCAGCCCACCTTAGGAGGCAAAAAGAAGGAAGCTAATGTAGCTGGGGGCCATACGCTTTACACACTTTGAATCATCACAACAACCCTCTGGGGTTTATTTTTCCTGTCTTACAGAGAAGGGAACCGAGGCTCAGAGAAGCTGAAGAGACTTGACCAGGGATGTGCTGGCCAGTAACCATTGAACCTCAGGCTTGAACCCAGGTCTCTAACAACCCAGACCCAGGCTTTTCCACTCCAATATGCTGCTGCATGCACTCAAATGAGAGAATTGTTCCAGTTCTTTTAGACAACATAATGGAAGACCCCATTTAAGATAGCAGAAAAGAAAATATCTAGGCATAAGTTTATAGAGAAATATTTTAAAACTATAAAACACCCTCAAATATATCAAATACACTTGAACAATGGGAATACATGAAGATTCAATAGTATAGTAATGGCAGCTCTCCTTAAGTTAATTTATATATAACACCACTCTAATGAAATAGACAATGATAATAAAATATATTTGAAAGCACAAATAAGCAAAAGTAGCCATAAAAATCCTGAAACAAGAGGAGAATAAGAAGGGGTTAGACATAGAAGATACTCCATCAATTTCTAATACCTTTTAGGGCTCTCTCAAGGGAATGACGAAGGAGGAAAGGAATAGAGCAAAAAGCTCTGTCACTTGTACCTGCAAATGCTCAACTGTGTCACATTTCTCCATCCCCAGGGCCACCTCCCCAGTCTCACTGGTGTCCATCCTCACCTGGCTTCATTCTCCCCCTCCCGTCTCTACTCTAACCATACCAGCTTCCTTTCAGTTTCTCAAATGCGGCAAGCTCCTTGTCATCTTAAGGCCTCTGCACGTGTTTCTCTCTTCCTGGAATGTCTGTCAAACCCTTCACCTGGCTAACTTCAAGTCCTCCTCCAGAGTGCAGCTTAAATGTCACCATCCGAGACATGCAGTCTTTGACTACCCAATCTAAAGTGGGTCTCATTATTCCACCTCTCAGGACGTTTTACTTTTCCTTTGTTGTCCTTATCACCATTTGAAATTATATATTTACATGCTTATTTGTTAAACTTCTTTCTTCCCCATTAGACTATGAGCTCCATGCAGGCAGGGATGGGATCTACTTTGTTCACCACGATGTACCCAGAATCCATCTCTGGATCTAGCAAATAGTAAACATTTAATAAATGTTTATTGAAGAAATGAATGTACAAATGGAGAATTAGGTCATTGTAACTCTGCAAGAGGGAGGAGTCCCTTTCAAACACCTCTCTACCAGAACCAGAATAAAACAGACTCCATTTCCAACAGGAGATGGCCATCCAGTGTGTGTACAGAGGGGACACAAAGTCTCAGAAGAAAGTGAGTAGGGAAGTGTGGGCTGCCTTCCTTAGATATCAAGATTCTATTTATCTATCTCTGCAGATTCTCAGGCTAAGATGTTAACAGAGAATATGGAAACTGGCAATGGGAATTGGGAATTACCCAACAACTTTAAAACTTGCCTACAAATAAGGATATGCTGAGATTGCCCTTGTGGCACCCTCCTCCGCCTGCCGCAGCCACATAGCACAAACCATCATGACTTGGGTGCCCTTTGCACGTTTCTTTTTAAAAGTTCTCAGAATATAGCAGGCACTTAATTATTATTTTTTCAAAGTCAAGTAAAACCAACAATAAGATGATGTATGTGTATTTGAGAAAGAAACAAGCAAGTCAAAAGGACAACAGGGTACAGGGATGGGGTTCTTATCTGGCTTCTGTTAGAAACTGGGACTACACAGTTCTTGTTGCAGCCAAATGTACAGCATTTCTTTATGCCTGGACATGTCTCACCAGTGACGCACCTTTTAAAACAGAATTGTTTCTGAGCAACCCTGGGACAATCTCCTTTCCTCCCTGTAGCAAAAAGGGAGACAGACACAGAAAGGAGATAACAGTACCCAGTGACACTGAAAGGCAGAGCAGAAGGGGAAAACAGAGGAAGGAAGCCCTGAGCTTCATTTAAGCCTGTCAACCCTGGGGCCAAAGCAAAGAGACAATAACAATAACAACAATAATAATAGCCAGCATTTACTGATGTTTACTTTGTGCCAGGAACATATCATTTGATCCTCATAATTATCCCATATTACAGATGAGGAAACTAAGGCTAAAAACTTAAGATTTAAAAAGAGCTGTTTAAGGCTTATTGAAGGCTTAAAAAGGTCTGCCTGGCTCTAGGGTCTACCACTCTTAATCACTATCTTAAATAGGTTTCCCTTCACAACTTTGCCCTCCAGCCTTCACAGGAACTTTGAGTCCAAAGTAAAAGACAGTCAGTGGTGTGTTCTTTCCTGATAGAAGGCAAAGAACTGGGGGCACTGGATGACTAAAGGAGAAGTGACTCCAAAAGGGGAAAGAAGATGTGCTGTAGGCAAGCAAGATTTCAAGAGCTAACCTAGGAGGTAGGAAGCTCTCTGGTTCTATGTATCCCAGAGGCAAGGTCAGAGAGCACACTAGGATTTTGCCCCTCATGCCAACATACCCTTAGGAATGTCTCCCTGACAGACCTGACCACAGCCTGTGGTGTAGCACTTCTGCCCAGCTGGACATGATGCGTCACCCTGGCACAGCTCTTTGTATGGGTACTTATCAGGAGGGCATTCTCCCTCTTTCACTGCAAAAGATAGCATGTGATCTTGGGGTGGCTGGCTAAGCCTCAAGAAAAGGGGAATGGAGACCAAATGTACTTTAAGGACCTTCAGCCACTCCAAACGTTCCTATCCACAGTATCTCTGCAACCACCTTCCCCTCCTACCACAAAACTACTAACACATATCTACACTACTAAATAACTAGCCGTTCTGCAGATAAAGAGGGAGAGAAGAGTTAGGGTAATACTATTCTTACTTAAGGAGCTCTAGGGAAAAGCTAGAACCTCTAGTAAACCCAGCAGGAAGTCCTATCTGCTTGTCCAGAGAGGGTAAAGAAGGACCTACCCTGGATGTCCTGAGACTGTATTCATCTGGTCCTATCCTACAGAGATGATCATCTCTACAAACCAACAACCTCGCTCTGGGAAAAGGCAGGGGGTGACTTCTCCTCTAGTCACTTTCAGTTACTGTTAGCCAGTGACCCCAAATGACAGCTCACCATGTTCTCCTGCCGTTGCCCAGGATTCCAGGGACCGAAGAGCAAGAAGTGCCTTCAGAAGGAAGAGGCAGCTTAACATCATGACGATGCTGAGAACTGAGATGAGAGTACAGGTCAAGCCAGAGGTGTACACCTTGCCCAGTGTATCAACCAAGGAAAGGGCAGGACTGGGGATCGTCCTAAACCCAGTCCCAAAGTCTTCCCTTCCACAATATTCCCCAAGAATGTCTTCTCCTAACAAGAAGAGTGATTGGCTGCTGGTGTGTGGGAAAATTCCTAGCACTACCAAAGGGCACATGTGATGGGGTGATCAAATTCTGTAATGGAATATACACAACACTCCTGGACAACAATGAGGAACCTGTTTGGTAGCTGGGAAAATGGGGGAATGGCCATTGGTTAAAAGCCAAAAAGAGCCCTAAAGGGTGTTGGAAGGATATAGCTGCAGCCTAAATGACAGAGGGAAGGACTAGATAAATGTCTTAAGAAGAAAATAGCCAATAAAATAACAAAAACATAATAATATTGTGGCTCTTGTTCATCCTAGCAACCTAGAAAAGACAGAATGGAATAGACCACTTACAAACTATCAAAAAAAACTACAGAAAAGTAGTATTTGACTTTGTTCAAAACTAATACAAATGCGCCAAAAACCTACATCTTGGTGCCTCTAGCCCACACAGGCCATTCTTGGAATGGCTAGTTGGCAGAAACCAAGAGAACAGTTGCTATGACTCAAATAGTCTTGCCCATATATATGCTTTTCTTTTTATTTATTTATTTGGTATGAGCTGCTAACTTTATGCTTTCTTTCTATTTCTTATTTTTGGCTTCCCTGTTCGTGTCTTTAGTCAGCCATGTCCATTGGTGTCTACCGGCACTGCTTAGCCCTGTGGAGTTAAATAGCAGGGGATATTGAAGGTAAAAGGTAAAAACCTCCTTTATAGAGCCGAAGAGTTTGATGCCAAGAAGTTGCCCTTATTATTATAAGGCTGATGTTGGAGAATGGAGATGATTAACATTTGCTGAGATCTAATATGTGCTTTATACACATTATTTATTTTAATCCTCACAATAATCTTGCAGAGGTAAGAAAACTGATTCAGAGAGGCTGAGAAAAAATGTCCGTAAGTGGTGGCCCCTGGAATTTCATAATAGTAAGGACAGACAGTAATGTTTGAGGGTTTACTGGTGCCACTGTTTTAAGCACTTTACATGAATTAACTCACTTAATCCTCACTGCAACCCTATAAGCTAGGTGCTATTATCACCATTTTACAGTTGGGGAAACTGAGGCACAGAAAGTTTAAGAAACGTGTGTTACACAGCTAATAAGTGGTAGAACAAAGGCAAGCCGTCCATTTCCACAGCCAATGTTCTTAACCACCATACCATACCATGCCAATTTGAACCCAGATCTTTCTAACTGCAAGACTCATGCACTTTCTACTGCTCCATATTGTGACCTGGTAAGAATAACACTCTCTACGACCCACAAATGGATCCAGTTCTTTTCAGGGATGTCTTACCTCTGAGACAGAGCTAAGGGGACCTCTGGGGAACTCCACAGCTGTTAAGCCCCTGCACCCCCCAGCCCATCCCAGAATTACCCGTCTGGGGAGAGAGGCTCAGCTCCCTGGGGCTGGGAAAGTCCACCAGCCAAGACCCAACCTTCGTTCCGATGTCTTCAGACACAAGAAGCAGCCCCTGAGGTCAAAGCCTGGAGAGACCTGGTGGATACGTGTTTGAGATGGCACGAACCAGACCTCCCCGACCCTTGTTGGGTTTCCCAATCCCAGCATTAGGCCCGCTCCAATTCTGGGAGTTGAGTGCCGGGCATATTAAAATCTAAAGTTTTCAAAGACTGAACTACTGGTGCTGCTGTACAAACCGCTCCCCTCTGCTCCCCAACCCCAGCCTGTGGAAACCTGCTCCCCGGCTCCTACCCCACACTTATGCACCGGCCTTGGTCCAGCCGGGAACGGCCCTTGACCGAACCGCCACTGAACAGCCACACCACACCGAGGCACAGCCCTTGCTGGAGGACCTGACCACCCCCACACGGGGCGGACCCGGCGGGAGGCAGCGGTTCGGTTCCCATGGTAACCCTGCAGTTTCCCAGCGTCGCGCTTCCGGGCCGGCAGGCGACGCTCTCCAATGACGTCACAGCGTCACTTTCCGGCCGGTGGCAAAGTCCGGCTGAAGTTGTGGGAGCCCGGGGCGCCATGGGGGCCACTGGCGACGCCGAGCAGCCGCGGGGACCCGTCGGGGCCGAGCGGGGCGGCCTCGAGCTAGGGGATGCGGGCGCAGCGGGGCAGCTGGTTCTCACGGTGAGGGCGCCTTCGGTGAGGCCTGGGCTCGGGCCGGCAGGGCCTCGGGCTCCCGGGACCCTGGCCCGCGGGCGAGAACGCGGAGGCTAGTACTGCCCAGAAGGTTGGCGTTTTCGCCGTCCGACGACCTGGCTTCAAATTCTGGTGCCGCCCTCCTAGCTAGGTGACGTGGGCCAGTTCTGTCAACCCCCTGAGCTCCGGGTTCCTCTTCTGTAAAGTGGAGATAATTAGTACTAGCCTTATCAGTTGTTGTGGGGATGGGATAATGAAGCCGGCTAAAGCGCCCACCCAGCACGTCACCTGCCACTGAGTAGACCCTCTGTAGACACCGATTCCCTTACTCCTGCCGTTTCAGAAAAGGTGGGGTTGGGACTTTTGAGGCAGGAAACTTCCTCAGTTCTTCATCCCTGGCAGTGCCTTACAACCGCTCTCCTCCCACCTACCCTAAGGTAGGAGGTGGTGAAAGGATCTGAGAAACAGGGATGCCTAGGTTTAACTTCATACTCACCCACCATCTCCACCCCACCCCAGTGTCACAGGCCTCAGTGATATTTACTCCCTTGGTCCCCACAGAACCCTTGGAATATAATGATAAAGCACCGGCAGGTGCAGCGAAGGGGACGCCGCTCACAGATGACTACAAGGTAAGGCTGGCCCTGGGTCGGATCCTGGCACTGGCTTTGGGATCCCCACTGCTCAAGGCTGAGGAGATCTACGGCCTAGAAAGAGCACAGGAGTGACGAGGCTCTTCTGTAACTCTTATGTGACCTTGAGCAAGTCACTTCCCCCTCTGAGCTCATGTACAAAATGGGAAGGGAAGATGAAGATAGGTTGTGGACTAAACAGTACCTGAGAACCCTAACATTCACTGGCTATGTGGTCGAGAGCTCTAAAGAGGTCAGTTAGCATGGAAGTTAAGAGCGCAGGCTCTGGAGTCTGACAACTGTGTTATGATGACTTTGGAAACACCACTTAACCTCTCTGTGCCTCTGTTCTCAACTGTAAAGTCGGACTAATAGTAGTATCCATCTCAGGGAAGGGAGAGAGAACAAGATGAGCCTTTGGGATGCTTTTATATTTTTTGACCTGGTTAGTGATCAAAGGGATATTCACTATAATTATAATTATTTGTTCAAGTATATAGACTTTTCTGTATAAATATTGTATTTCACAAAACATTTTGAAAATAATACCCATTTCATAGAGTTATTATGAGGATACAGTAAAGGCATGCATCAGTATGATTTGCACAGACTCCGAGCATATAGTTAGTTTCCAATAAAAGCTGTCTACTATTGTTGTTAAAGGATTCTATGTCAATAATTGTCTGGGCATACTGGAAAAGAATATTCTGGGGACATGCCCTCTGACTCTGTCTCCCTCCTAAATACAGTTTCACAGATCCTGCTATCTCCATGGATCTCCTCCGAGCTGTCCTGCAGCCTAGCATCAATGAGGAGATCCAGACTGTCTTCAACAAGTATATGAAGGTGAGAGGGACACAGGAGAAAAACTAACAGGGAAAAAGACTCACGGGCAGCCCAGTGTGCTTCCCTCTTCCTTGTATCACCAATATGTATCTAGCTATCTTGCTCTCATGCATATCTAAAGTTTTCCAACTCTGAATCCCTCAAGAACTTTTTCTCCTCTTTGGGGGTAATTCAGATACCTTCTTTGCTCAGCTATTGTGAGGATAAAGTGACTTAAATGCAATATGTTTGGAACATAACAAGTGTTTTTATTACTTGTTTAATATCACCGTTATTGTTATTTAAAAATTCTTTTGAGCCTTAAGTAAACTTCTACATAGCTCTACCTGAATGTCCCATGCATGTTTCAAACTCAGCATATTCAGAACTGAACTCTGTTTTTCCCCCTAAACCTCCTCCTGTCATATTTATTCATTTATTCAAGACGTATTTCTTGAGTGACTGCCATACTGCCAGGCATTATTCTAGGTGCTGGGGATATAGCATTGAACAAAACAGATGCTCTCTTTAAACAAATATGTACTATGTTAGAGACTAAGAGAAGAGAAGGAGCAGAGAGTGACCAGTACGGAGTACAGTTGCTAGTTTATATATTGTGGGTAGGAAAGCCCTCTGATGAGAGGATGTTTCAGTGGAGACTGAACTAAAGTGAGGGCAGAGCAAGCCATGCAGGTAATGTGAGAGACAAGCAGTCCAAGTGCGGGGAAAAAGGCAGAGGCTCTGAGACAGGAGTCTGCTTGGCACATTCAAAACAAGAAATTGTCCAGTGTAGCTAAAGCAGAAAGAGCCTGGAGAGTAATGGAAGAAGTGGTCAAAGAGGTAACGGGCCCAGCTCATGCAGAACCTTTGAGCCATGGTAAGGACTTTGGATTTTACTGTGAGTGAAATAAATGCTCTTGAAGTTTTGAGCAGAGCATGTAATCTGAACATTTGAAAGGATTGGTCTGACTGTTGCGTAGAGAAGGGACTATGGAATACAAGAGTTGAAACAAGAGGACCAGTCAGGAGTCTTCCTGAAATAGTCCCAGCCAGAGATGATAGTGGCCCAGGTGTTTGCAATAAAGATACTGGGAAAGAGTTAGAACATGTGTTTATTTTAAAAGTAGCAGCAGGCCTTGCTGATGATTCCAATGTGCAAGGTGAAAGAAAAAGAAGTAAATGACTACCACGTTATTTGCCCTGGGCAACTAAAATGAAGTTGCCTTTGACTTGATACAAGGAAGACAGGAACAAGAAGGGAAAATCAAGAGCTCAGTTTTAGACTGTTCATGTAGAAACCAGAAACCAGGGACTCTGCCTTCTCCTCCATATTCCATATCCAGTGGAGTCCTGTACATTCCACTTCACAATCTGTCAAACATCCCCTTCTTCCTTGCCTCTTCCTTGGTGCAGGCCTTCATTATTTCTCAGCCAGGCTCCTACTGTAATCTCTAACTACTTCTGTTCTTTCCCTCTTTCAATCTACCCTCCATATAGCTGCCAGAGGGACCTCTAAAATGTAAATAAATCCAGTGGTGTCTCTCCCCCATTTAAAATCCTTAAGTTCCCTGGCAAAGCTGCATGGAAAAAATTAAATCCCTTAGTGACTTTCCTTTTTTTTTTTTTTAATTTTTAATATGAAGTGGGGAGAGTAAAGAGAGGGGGGTTCAGTTTCCTTTTGTGTGTGTGTGTGTGTGTTTTTAATTGTGACAGGGTCTCACTCTGTCACCCTGGGTAGAATGCAGTGGCATCATCATAGCTCACTGCAACCTCAAACTCCTGGGCTCAAGAGATCCTCTTGCTTCAGCCTTCCAAGTAGCTGGGACTACAGGCACACACCATGATGCCTGGCTAATTTTTGTATTCTTAGCAGAGACGGGAGGTCTCACTCTTGCTCAAGCTCGTCTGGAACTCCTGAGCTCAAAGAATCCTCCTGCCTCGGCCTCCCAGAGTGCTAGAATTACAGGTGTGAGCCACCGCGTCCGGCCATCCCTTAGTGAATTTCCATTGTCTTCTGGGTAAAATCCCAATTCCTTAACATGGCATATATGGCCCACTATGATAAGACTCAGCCATATTTCCCTGTTCCCCTGGTTTTTACTACCCCTAATTTTTGCACATCTGAGAACGTACTATGATTTCTCACACCTCCCCACCTTTACATATGCAGAAATAAAGAGGAAAAGCCACTAGGGAAACAGCAGGCCAGGATTGTCTCCCTCCAGAGCCCTTTCCTTGTTGCTTCCCAATCATGGATACCATGATTAAGGAAATTTCTCTCTTGGACAAATGCTACACAGTTTGTGGCTCTGGGGTGCCCTCTCATATAGTCTATGAAGATACCTTCTTATCACACTTGTTTTCTGACAAGATACAAATGACTTGATTACACCACAGCTTCAGAAAAGTTCACATTCTTGAGTGACCTCATCTGATCACTTTGACAATGTTCCCAAATCTCAGCTACCCATTTTCTTTAAAATTTTTAGAATAATAATAGACTATAGGCGATGGGTATTAGATGTTTATTGAATAATTCTTTCAATGTTTCTATATAAGAAAATACTGGGGAAAAAATGCAGATATTTTTAAAAATAAAAGCCAAAAATCACTAAAACTCCCTCTCAGAGATACTGTTAAAAGTGGCTGTGTAGTCTCCAGCTTTGTGTGTGTGTGTGTGTGTGTGTGTGTGTATTCACATACATTTTTTTTTTTAAGTATCATTTTACACACACTGTTCTACAGCTTGGTTTATTTCATTTAATTTTTGGTCATGTTTCTAGGTCAGTGCTTAAGACCTCACCCTGATTATATTGTAATAGTTGTAGAGTGTTCTATTTTATGGATGCACCATAACTTAATTGGAACATTCAGATTATTTCCAGGTTTTCTATATTACAAAAAATACTACAACGAACACTCTGAATACACATCTTTGTTCATTTGTGAGGGTATTTCTGGGGAATAAATTTCTAGAAATAGGATTGATAGGTAAAGAGAAAACATTTTTCCCTTAAAAAAATTGCTCTCTGAAAAGGTTGTGCCCTTTTGCATTTCTACCAACAGTGTTTGAGAAAATCTCATTTGTGATCTGATTTCGTTCTCAGATCCAGAGGTAGTTTGCACTGATCCCCTTGTATCCCTTACGCTGCCCACCTCGCAGGCTGGTTGCGAAATATCCAAATTATTTTAACCGGTTTTCACTTAACCAATAGTTAGTATCAAACACCAATATTAATGTCCAGTTTTTAGTTTTTTATTTTAAATCCAAACTCTCCAGTCATTTAATTTGTCCTAAAGAATTCCTCTTAAACTCTTGAGGTTTCTAATCTAGACATTTCACACTTTTATTCTTGGTTTGATGTTAACAACAGAGGCATTTGGTGTTGTTAAATATAAAATGGCAGTACATCCCCATAGTTGTCTCCCACAGTAGCAACATTGGTTATAGGTTCCAGAATTTCCCTACACCCCAGAGAGTACTGACACTTTTTTCTAGATATGACTTAGACGTTTTTAATAATGTGTTCCCAGGTGCCTCCCAGGTGTGTCTGGGGCCTCATCAACTTGTGTTCTGGTGTGTTCAGGCTCAACCTCTCCCTCTTACCCAGCAAAAGAACCTTATGCCTTCCCTTTCCCCAGCCAGTTGGGGCTGCTGGTATCCTGGGGCTCTTGTCAGGTCTCACTTCCCGCCCCCACCCCCGCCCCATCCCACAGATGTTTCTTTCAGACCAGGCAGTCAGAATTCAATTGGGACTTTCTGCTATGATCTTTTCTGGCCCACCCTGGCCTATGCACTTCAGGCACAGGCATTCGTTTTCTCTTGTACAGAAGTAATAAATGTATATTACAAAAACTGAGAGGATATAGATAAGCCAAGAGAAGAAAACAATCATCTGTAATATCACCACTGTTACTTTGATATATACCCTTTCTCTAATATCTAAAGAGTATGAAAAATAAATAAATAACATGAAATACACAAAACTTAAAGAAAATATATATCCTTACAGTTCTTTTGTCTGTGTGTGTTCACTTTTTGGTGTTTTATATAAACAGGCTCACACTATACCAAATTATTTTATAACCTGCTTCCTTCACATGGTAGTATATGATGAATACCTTTCATGTCGAACCTATATTCTCCTATATCATCCTTACTGTGATTTTTAATGTTTGCATAGTATTTCATGGTGTCAATATGCCATAATTTATGTAAGCTATACTTAGACATTTAGGTTATTCTTTGATTTTGCACTGTTTACACATTAATCCTTTGGACACCTCCATGAGTACATCCTTAAGAAAGGGAATAAAGGGAGGCGGTAGAGCCTGGACTATGAATCTAAATCTGATTCCAAAGCCATGCTCATAACCACTTTTCATTTCCCTTCACTATGAGGGTAGGATAAAAGCTTCTGCTTTATATCAGTTTCCTTCAGGCTGACACAAATTAGCAGGACTTCTGAACTTGTACTTTTTTTGTGCTCTCCTAGTTCTTCCAGAAGGCAGCACTAAACGTGAGAGACAATGTCGGGGAAGAGGTGGACGCAGAGCAGCTGATCCAGGAGGCCTGTAGGAGCTGCCTGGAGCAGGTGAGACCAAAGGGGATGAGAGATGTAGGCAAAAGGTTTAGCTCTTGAGCCTGTGCTAGGAAATGTAATCCTATCGTCAGTGGTGTGGTATTTTCGGGAGTGCCCAACAAGGCACTTCTATCTAGATAGAGTTTGGAACTATTGCTGACAAGGAAGGAAGGGGAAGTAGCTACTATTAATATCTACCAGGTACAGTGATAGATGCATTATTTCATTTATGTCTCAGAAGAAACCTGTACAGAAAGTATGTTTTAATCCCTATTTTACAGATGAAGAAATTGTGGCTTGGTAAACTCATAGAAGCAGAGAATAGTGGCTGGAGAGTGGGAAGAGTGGGAGATGTTGATCAAAGGGCATAAACTTTCAGCTATAAGATGAACAAGTTCTGGGGATGTGATGTACAGCATGGTGACTATAGTTAATAATGTTCTATTGTTTACTTGAAATTTGCTAAGAGAGTAGATCTTAAGTATCCACACATAATACACACATACAAATGGTAACTATAGCCATGGATGTGTTGATTAATTTAATTGTACTCATTTCACAGTGTGTGTATATGTATAGCAGTTCATCACATTGTATCCCTTGAATATATACAATTTATATTTGTCAATTATACCTGAGTAGACCTGGAAGAAATAAAAATTAAAAAAGCAAACCAAAAAAAGAAAAAGAAATTGTGGCTTAGGACACAAAATAATTAGAATATCTAAGATCTGTCTCACTTCTGCAAGTGCTTGGTGGATCACCTTAAGTAGTCATGGCCTCTTTTGGTATTAGGAGGACTAGCACCCTGCCTCTCAGGTGTGGTCAGGAGGCATGACATCAGGTCTGGAAATGACTATGTTCCAAAGATAGTAAAGAACCTGTTTACATGTGTCAGCTGCTGTTATTAATAGGAGTTGTTGTTGACATCACCCAGATTCTGTGTTTAACTGTGAAACCATCAGCTGTCAAAGATGGAAATTTCTTCAAATCAGAGCCACAAGGATGAGTTTGATTTAAGTCTTATGAGGGTAATTATAGTGAGATGAAGGAGAAATGTCTTCTGGGAAGCTGGCTGGGTAGCTACTCAGGCACAGCCGTAGAAAGGAGCAGGATCAGGGCCTGGACCGCAGCTTTGAAAGGGCAGAACTCCTTCCGGTCAGTGCAGTGAAAGCTGATCTGGTTCTTATGCACTATTAAATTTCAGCTAATCAAATTCTTAAGAGGCCAATTCATTAATTTATTCTAGGACTATAGTATGTTATAATCAGTTGTTATATGTGCTAATAATAAAACACAGAAATTTGCTAATAATAATCTTATAAGTTGCTTTTAAAGCATTTAGATCAGTAACAAAGACTCAGTAAAAGTTACATGCTGCTAGTGTTACATTAAAATTAGAAAATATATATATTTTTTTAATTAGAAAATATAAATTATGGCCAGGCGTGGTGGCTCGTGCCTGTAATTCCAGCACTCTGGCAGGCCGAGGCAAGAGGATTGCTTGAGGCCAGGAGTTCAAGAACAGCCAGAGCAGCGTACAGAAACCCCCTCTCTACAAAAAAATTAAAAAAATTAGCTAGGCATGGTGACATGTGCCTGTAATCCCAGCTACTCAGGAGGCTGAGGCAGGACAATCACTTGAGCTCAGGAGTTTGAGGTTGCAGTGATCTATGATAACACCGCTGCACTCTAGCCTGGGCAACAGAGTGAGACTCTGTCCCAAAAAAAAACAAGAAGCAACATACATAACCTAAACCATCCATATCCCCATAATATGCTGAAATAAAAAAAAAAAAACAAGAAGAAGGAGGAAAAAGTATAAAGAAAGAAAACTGAAAGTTCTTATATTCTTGCTCTCTAGCAATAAAGTCCATTAACATTTGTTGTGCTTCCTTCCATCTTTTCCCTGTAATTTTTTTTTGTACATATATGCTCATTCATTGAGGCACTGGGAATACAGTGGTAAGCAAAAGCAGGCCACCCTTGACCCCACAATCCCCTTCAGCTGCCACACTATTTCTCTGTTCCCTTTTACAGCCACATGTCAGGAAAGGTTACCGATAATCACTGGCTCACTTTCTCACTTCCCATTCATTCTACTCACTTTGTTTTGGCTTCAGTCCTGACTACTTCACTGGAACCCCTCTCCTCTGGGTCACCAGTAACCTCCATGTTGTCAAACCCTGTGGACCGTAACTGTCCTCAGCTTACTCAGCTTTTCTGTGGCATTTGTCACAGTGGACCATTTCATGTTTCCTGGAACACTCCTCTCCTGGCTCCAGCCTCATTGGCTACTCCTTCCCAGCTTCCTCAGCTAGCTCCTCTTCTCTCCCTGACCTCTACCTGTTGGTGCATTCTCCAGTTCAGTCCTCAGACCCCTTCTCTTCTGTGGCCCACTCTCTTCCAAGGTGATTTCATCTAGTCCTGTGGCTTTGAAGCCAAAGTAAGTGCAGATAATTGACAAATGTGTATCTCAGCCCTGAACTACAGCCACTCTTACTCATTTCCAGTCTGTTCTTCTCACAGCAACTAGACTGATCTTTATAAAGTTGAGTCAGATCACGTCTCCCTTCTTTAAAACCCTTCAGTGACTTCCCATTGCAGGCAGAATAAAATTCTAACACCTTGGCCAGGTAGGGTGGTGCATGCCTGTAATCTGAGCACTTTGGGAGGCTGAGGCAGGAGGATCAATTGAGGCCAGGAGTTAAAGACCAGCCTGGGCAACATAGCAAGACCCTGTCTCTACAAAAAAATGTTTAAAATTAGCTGGACATGATGGCACGTGCCTGTAGTCCTAGCTACTTGGAAGGCTGAGGCAGGAAGATCACTTGAGCCTAAGAGTTCAAGGCCATAGTGAGCTGTGGTAGTGCCACTGCACTCCAGCCTGGGCAACAGAGCAAGACCCTGTCTTAAAAAAAAAAAATTCTAACGTCTGACCATGACCAACAGAACCCTACTTGGACCATCTCCTGCCTGTTTCTTTAACTTTATTTCATCCAGCCTCCTCCTTATTGGCTATACTCTAGTCTGTCTAGACTCATGTCTGCTCCTCCAGCACACCAAGCTTAGGTCCTTTTCACTTGCTGTTCTTACTGCCTGGCATGCTCTACCCTTAACTCTTTGCATAGCTGGCTCCGTCTTTTCTTCAGGTCTTCTTCAGGTTTAAATATCACCCTGTCAGAGAGGCTGTCCCTCATCACTCCATCTACAGTAGCCTGTCCACTTCACTGCCTTCCCCACCCCCAGTTTCCATCACTTCACTTGTTTATTTCCATTTATTTCAATCTGAAATTACTATATTCATTTGTTTATTTTTGCCTCCCTCCCAGTCCCTCCTCTACCTCTGCTAAAATCTCGAGCTTTACGAGAATGGAGGCTTGATTTTATTTACCACTGTGTTCCCAGCCCTGGAATATAGCTCTTAATATGTATATTGTAAGTGTTTGCTGAACGAGTAAATGAATTAATGAACAAACAAACGACACCTGAACACCTGAACAAACACTTGCTGTTCTGTAGAACTTACAGCCTAGTTAAGCAGACAGGTATGAATTAAATTACCACACACATGTGCCTAATTACACATTAAGACTTGTGCACTCCTTGCTGAAATTGGACAAAATTTGGAGGAGAAGACCATGAGTCCAATTTTGGACTAGGCAAATTTGAGCCATCCGAGCACAGACATGGGGCAAACTATTTGGTGTATAAATCTGGAGCTTAAAGGATAACCTTTCTCAAAGGATAGCTTTTCAACTACCACTGAAGATTTAAACAGTTATGGAGTCATCTGTTTATCGATGTTAATTGAAGCTGTGATCATAGATGAGAGCAGATAGAATAGCTAATGAAAGGATAGAGCGAAAAGAACCAGGCACTGGAGGAAAAGCCAGCAAAGAAGTTTGAGAAAGAGTGGCCAGAGAAGTAGGAGGAACGCAGGGAAGTGTGGCCACAGGAGCTGGTAGGAAGAGTGTTTCCAGAAGGGGGAGTGCTCAGCACTGTCAAGATTCCTAACCCTTTACCTGGTCTGCGAGGTTCCTGCTAACACGTACCACTCTCCCCTTTGCCCATTACTTGCCAGGCCGTCTCTTTCCTCCTCAAATGAGCCACGTCTTCCTACCTTAGGACTTTGGCACTCCTCCCTGCTGCTGCAACACACTTCACTTGGCTGTTCTTGCAGCCTCCTTCACATCTCAGCTCGGAGGCCACCCTCTCAGCAAGGCCTTCCCGACCACCCAGTACAGGCCCCCTCCTCTGGTGACCCTCTGTCACGTCTGCCTGGGTTTTTCCTTCACAGCAGCCGTCACGATCCGCAACTACCTTGTTTATATGTTTGTTTCTTTGCTTGTCATCCAGATCGCCCACAGAATATAAGCTCCACGGAGCTTACCCTGGTTATTGCTGTGTCCCTAGCATTTATGTCCTGGGTACTCAGTATTTATTAAAGGAAAAACAGCAGTTTACTGAGGAATATGTATTATGCTAATGTATTTAGTTAGAAAAAAATATATAGTATATATTTACATGGAAAAAGTGAGGAAGAATTTACATCAAAACGTTAATAGTAGTTTTCTGTGGGTAATGAATTTCAGATTTGATTTTTTATTTCGCTTATTTACATTTTCTTATCATTAATTACTCAAATTTTTTAAATACTAGATATCTATTATATGCATATAAATATACATATATGTATTTATGTCTTTGTATTGAGCATGGAAAAGTTTTAACCCAATTTGGAGTCATGTCTGTAAAAAATGGAGGCAGGGTATGCTTACCCACCAAAATAGTGACTGTTAACAACTTGGTCTTTTCCTTTAGGCTAAGCTACTGTTTTCAGATGGAGAAAAAGTAATACCCAGATTGACCCATGAGCTTCCAGGGATAAAGGTCAGAGTTACTGTGCCCTGTGGTGTTGGAGGGGGAGACCAATCAAGTTGGGAGGCAGTGAAATATAATATGTGGGCCCAGGGAGATTTCATGTACCACCCATTTGTAGGACCAGGTCCAAATGACATCATGTGGAATGAGCTTCTGAAGCCTCAGTCAGGGTGGAGCTGGAGGGCTATAGTCCAGGGGCTCTGTCTTCTGCAATCCCAGAGGGCCTGCAGCTCCCAGGCACTGACCTTCCCCTGACTCCCTTCCCTTTTCATCCAGCGTGGTCGGCAGGCAGAAGAGGAATGTGCCCATCGAGGAAGCCCCGTTCCTAAAAAGGTAAACCATTTCCTCATTTCATCTTCTGCCTGGGAAGAGGCTCTTCAACTCCAGAAAAAGGACTGGGCTCCCTAAACACACCCTTGGGCCTTCCTAAGCATGAGAGGCAGTCATTCTCCCTGTACCTCTCAAACATCATTTGACCTCTTTGGAAAACCACCTCCACCAGTGACTCTGGACCTGCTGGTGGGGTTGGGGAGTAACCACAGAGTCAAACCTCTGACAGCTGTTCTTTGTGGCAGAGGAAAGGACGGCCTCCTGGACACATCCTGTCAAACGACCGCGCAGGCGCCGGCATGGTGTGAGTAGGGGCCAACAGTGTGGTGAGCGGCGAAGGGAGCAGAGGGAGAGAGTGGCCCTGGAGGAAAGGAGGCCAGAGTTCTGTGCCTGGTGAAATCAGACTCACCTGCTTAACTCCCCGGAGGAGGGTTACCTTGGCTTGAAGGATGAGGAAAAAGGGCAGTGAGGAGGAAATTTTGTATCCTGTTTTTGCCCCAGAACAGTTCAGCCCAGCTTTATTAAACACCAGAGTTATTCATTGTTAGTATATATTGAATGCATATCACTGGTCTAAATACCTTACATACTTTACTGTTTAATCCTTACAGCCACCATCTAAAGAAGATATAATTAATTTTGCAGATAAAGAAACAGACTCAGAGAATTAGCTGCCCAAGGTCAAACAGTTAACATTGCCTCCAGGATAGTTGTTTTCAAAGTTTTTTTTTTTTTTTAAAGAATTTTTACTTTTAGAGACGTGTTAGGTTCACAGCAAAATTGGGAGGAAAGTACAGAAATATCCCGTATACTCCCTGCCCCTACACATGCTCAGCCTCCCCCATTATCAACATCCGACACCAGAGTTGTGCATTTGTTGCAGCTGATGAACATACTTTGACATATTGTCACCCAGAGTTCATAGTTTTACATTAGGGTTCATTCTTGCTGTCATACATTTCTATAAGTTTGGACAAATATATAACGACATGTGTCCACCATTATAGTATCATACAGAGTTCTTCCACTGCCCAGAAAATCTTCTGTTTTCTACCTGTTCATCCCTTCTCCCCTCATTCCATTTTCCAAGAATTGTAAAGCAGCAGAAAGTTTTTTTCAAACAAAACTGTTTACGTGGAAGCCTGATCTAGAAAGCAGATAAAGGCACGCTGGTCTGGGTAAGGGTAGTGGTGATAGTTTGAAACCACTGGCTTAGGAGATGGACTAGTATTAATCATCAAACCTTAGATTTCTCTCCCGCCTGAAGCAATTTCGTTCCTCACAAACACAAGATAGGTGGGGCGGTTGCTGTCATCTCTTGACAGATGAGAAAACTGCAACTCAGAGGTTCCTGGAGCTGCCCACATGAGATGAGAGCTAGCAGTAGAATGGCTTCTAGTCCCGTGCTTTTTCTCTTCTGTGCCTCCTCTAATTGGTTACCACAAAGGAGGGCACCTAGGGCAAGGTGGGAATGTGTGAGGAACTCCTACCACCACCAGCAAGTTTTCTTCCAGTCCTAGGCTCACCTTGGAGAATTGACCTTTCTTCTTTCCTTCCAAGCAGGTGGAAGCCAAAATCCTGTGAACCAATTCGCCGGGAAGGCCCCAAGGTATAATTATGTGAGCATGGCAGTGACTGCTGTCCCAGGGAGACTCAACCAAGGCTCTGGGGCCCACCATGTGGGAAGGGGCCTGGGGATGGTAAAGGACCCCCAGAGCCATCTTCCCCCCTCCATCTCCAGCCATGCTGGCCTCCAGAGGAGATCCCATGTAGGAACTGGAATTAGAGGCAAAACAAAAAGAGCCTGAGTCTTTACTGAAGCCTTCTCCCTATAAGAGCTAGTGGTAGGGGTCACTAATACGTATTCAATACTTAATATGTAACAGGCACTGCCCTAAATCTTTTGTGTGGATTATCTCATTTAATCTTTATAACAAACTTAAAAGATAGATTCTGTTACCGTTCTATAGTTGAGAAGCTTCCTTTCCTGCCAAGTCCTCTGTGGGCATAAATTATTTTGTGTAGTTATTTTATACACTTAATGCACTTGAGACTTGCCCAAAGTCACATAGGTAGTAAGTGATGGAGCCAAGTCTCAAACCCAAGGTCTGTTGACACCAGAGTCTGTGCTCTTAACCATAAGCCTTTGTTACCTCCAGAACAGTTGTTCACAAGCTCTTTTAGCAATTTTATTTTATTTAAATAAAATCATCTATGGAACCCCAATAAGGTAGATAAAAAGCACCCCTGTCCTCACTGAAGTTGTAGCCAATAGACATCATCCACCTCTTGTCTTCTGGCCCTCTCTGCTCCCACAGTGGTGATCATGCCTTTCTTCTAAAATTCTACTCCCTTGAAGCTAATGATCCTGCATTCTCCTGAATCTTTTTGTTCTTCTCCAAACATCTCTTCTCACTCATGAGTTCTTCCTCAGCAACGATCCATATAAACAGGTGTTCCCAGAATTCTCTCCTTGGCCCACTTCTCCACTTTATCTCTGGATGATGTAAATCATCTACTCTTAAGGTTTCAGAGACTGCCACAGGCTAAAACTCCCATACATTTTTGTTCGTCCCATGCTTCTCTTTAAAACTTGTATATCCTACTCTATGCTAGACCTCTCTGCCTGGAAGTTCCATAGCAGCATTTCAAACTCAGCATATCCAAAATTGAAATCAGACTTGCCCTTGCAACCTTCTTTTATATTCCTCACCTTAATTATCTTGGCCTCTTTCTGTTCCTCACCTCCCTACATCCAGTCAAGCCCTGGACAATTTTTCCTCCTAAATATATTACAATTTCTATTCCCTCCTATTCATCCTCACTGCTGCCCTAGTTCAAGCCCTTGTCTTCTTTCAAAATTGCTTTTTTATAACAGCCTATAAACTGCTTTCCTTGCCTACAGTCTTGCCCCTTCAAATCCATTATCCACATTGCTGGAAGAGTGAGCTATCTTTAAAATCAGTCTGACTCTCACTTCCTGTTTAGAGGCCTTCAGTGACTCTCCATTGCCTACAGAAGAAATAAAATGCAAACCCTGAATGTAGCTTACTGGGGCCTCCAGCTCCTGCATGCCTCTCTTCTCAGCCCCATCAATTGCGCTGCGAGTCCCCCCTTCCCTTGCTCCCTCCCTCCATATCCCCTGGGGGACAAAAAATTGCAACTTCCTAATTTGCACTCTCTCCCCACTGGCAGCACAGAATTGCTTGTAGTTCTCCAGTATGACAAGCTACCTCTCACCTGCCCTGGTTCATGCTGCCCTCTATCTGGAACGCCCTTCTTCCTCCCCTCTACCCTACCTTACATTTGTCCTTTCAAAATTAACTTGGGAATGGCTTCTTTAAGGAAGCCTTCCTGGCTATACCGTCCCCTTTAGCACCCCTCACACCCTTGCACCCCTGTGTCATTGCCCCATCACATAATGGTGTAATTATCTGAATGTGTGTCTGTACCTGTGCCTCCTGTAGAACAGAGACTGTATCTTACTCATCTCTGTATCCTCAGCATCTAGCACAGGGCCTAGCATATTGTAAGCATTCAGTTTCTTGAATAGACTGTTGAATAATGGATAAAGGTGATGGTTAGTAAAGCGCAGGGGAAGGGTTGCTTCTGTCCTGCGCACCAGATCAAACTTCACCCTCACTAGCTTCTCTACTTTTTGCATAGTGGGACCCAGCTCGCCTGAATGAATCAACCACCTTTGTGTTGGGATCTCGAGCCAACAAGTAAGTCTAAGAGCTTTGGCACTGACACAGGGGACAGGTCAGGGGTCCACTACTGGGACTGCACCTTCTGGAATCCTTACCACTCTCTTCTACTTTTCAGGGCCCTAGGGATGGGGGGCACCAGAGGGAGAATCTACATCAAGCACCCACACCTCTTTAAGGTAGGTGAGTGCTGGGAGGTAGGCTGGCCATTGCATTGGGACTTGACGACATTGGGAGCACTACATGGCACAGACACTGGTCTGGGAGTCATTTAAGATCTATTTGTGGCCAAGCATGGTGGCTCACATCTACAATGCCAGCACTTTGGGAGGGCAAGGTGGGAGGATCGCTTGAGGCCAGGAGTTCGAGACCTGCCTGAGCAACATAGCAGGACCCCATCTTTACAAAAAATAAAATTAGCCGGGCATGGTGGCGCATGCCTGTAGTCCCAGCTACTCAGGAGGCTGAGGCAGGAGTATCACTTGAGCCCAGGAGTTTGAGGTTGCAGTGAACTATGATCAGGTCATTACACTCCAGCCTAGGTGACAGAGGAACCCTGTCTCAAAAAATATATATTTGACAAATAAATGGAAATAACATAATAGTCACCAGTCCCACCAGTCACCAGGTATGCTGTGCTTTGAGAAAGGAAAGGAGTAGGGAGTAGAATTATACTAAGTCTCTGGGAACTCGGTCCCATGCCCTGGCCTCCGGCACTTAGCACACCTTGCTCTGAAAAGAACAATGAACCCTCTACATCCATCAGGCTAGGACAAGGTCTTATTGGCGAGAACTGCTGAGGGGCCAAGAGTATGCTCTGGGGCCAGGTGAGAAAAGCCCATTACACTAGGCTAATGTCTCCCCCTGTAACTTCATCCCTCACAGTATGCAGCTGACCCCCAGGACAAGCATTGGCTGGCTGAGCAGCATCACATGCGGGCAACGGGGGGGAAGATGGTAAGCATTGTTCACACATGCCACTGCCAAAGACCCACCCAGCCCAAGAACCAGGATTCTGGCTGTTAGTGACAGCTCTCCTCCAAATCTGGGAGACTCCCAAAGCATGAGGAATGTGTGATAAATAAGGCCCCTTCCTTCATGTTAAAGAGCAGGTTGTAATCCCTGGATTCCCTTCCCTATCCCTAGGTTTCCCTCTGCGCCCTCACCCTTCCACCCCAGCCCTCCAAGACCACATACTTGGATCATATTAGCTGTGCATGGGAATGGCATGTATAAGACACTCTTAATACTACTTTTCCCTCACGTCCGCATTAATAGATTTCACTCATCAACTACAACGCTCTTCACCAGACAGCTGTAGAATCTTTTCTCAACACAGTACTACTCCAGGCAGCACCCCTCGTCAGTAGTAGTTAGCATGTGCAATGAAATGTGTTTGCCACACCTGGCAACTCCTGCAGATTCACCTCTACTTAAAAGAGTTCTCAGATCATATCAAGCAACAACCTTAGGAAAATCATTCTTGCATGTGTTCTACAACTGTTGTGGAGGACTTTGTCCATCATATGCAATATCCCCACCTGAGGATTCATTTAGTCCCACCGCTGGTACTGCTCCTAGTAGAATCTAATGGTCTCGCAAACTGGTGTGCCATCTGCTTTCTGCAATGAAAGCTACCTTTTATTTTACTACTCTATATATGCCCACACTTTATTCCGAAAAATATTTCAGGGAGCTTACCACTGATACATAAAATGCAACATAAGATAAATAAGAACTAGATGGAGGTAGAGGAAAGGACAGGACTAGTTCTTTAAAAAGTTATGATTTTTTAGTTGCTGACCTGGGAGACCTGTGCGCTTCTATGCGCTTCTATAGGTGTTTGGAAATTGAGGTCTGGGCCCCTCTCAAGGATACCTGATCTGTTACATAGTTCACAGTGCCCATAAGATGAAGATAGTAAAATTACTCAGGAGATACACAATTATTCCTGACCCTCATACTAGAAAGAACGTCTCCCACAGAAGACTTTCTAATGTGATGAACATCTCCTATATGGTAAGCTCCCAAGAGGGCCCTACCCACTGCAGACCATGGCATTGTGCCAGAGCAGTTCTGCAAGCCCCAGGACAGTACAGCCCACTTATGAGACAGCAGTGTACTTTATCATGTTTTCGCTTTTGTCACAAAGCTCAAAGCCAGGTTATCTTAGTCCCCAAAGTTAGCATATGGCTTCTTCTTCCTGATTTTCTGTTTCCATGTTATCTTTTGCTAGCTCTTGCCATTTTGTCATAAGCCACCTTGGGTCCTTTTTTAAAAGAGGAGGAAGCGGTAAATAAATTATTCACCAGTCCCTACTCTCCCATAAAGTTTCCCTTTGAGTAAAAGATTGTCCAAAGAACCATTCCCTAGTCTGTCCCTACTTATTCTCCCCTACTAAATTACAAACTATACCCTCCTCTCTTCCAGCTAGTAACAGGCCTTAAATTAAGCAGATGTTTAATAAAGTGTTACTGAGTTAGAGTGAAGCGAGTCAGAGGCAATGACCACTCTCCCTTGCTCCTGCCCCAGGCCTACCTCCTCATTGAGGAAGACATCAGGGACCTTGCTGCCAGCGATGATTACAGGTAAAACCAATGGGTCTCCTACTCTCCCCCCTCCCTCTGCCTCAAGATAGCCTCTGGGATGAGGCTGGGCTCATCCTCACATGCTTCAACTTCCTTCCTCAATATCTGTTCCAGAGGATGCCTGGACCTGAAGTTAGAGGAACTGAAATCCTTTGTCCTACCCTCCTGGATGGTTGAGAAGATGCGAAAGTACATGGAGACACTACGGACAGAGAACGAGCATCGTGCTGTTGAAGCACCTCCTCAGAGCTGAGGCCAGGGCCCCTAGCTGCATTTGGCAGTCTGCCTCCAAGGCCTTCTTCCCCATATGGCTGAGGCCACCACTGGGACTGCTCCTAGATGGATCTCAGCGGCATTATGCTGTGCCTGGGCTAGTTTATAGTGACTCGCTGCAGAGCGCCTCTAGACTGGCATGTGGTTCTATATTTGTAAAGTTACTGGGATAAGAAACAATTAAACAGTTTGTAATAAACACAGATGGTGAACCTGCTGTGCCTCTGCCTTGTGGGGGCTGACAGAACATCAAGGGCTGTAGAAGAAGTGGGTGTAGGAAAAAACGACCCAATACCTCTCCCCCGTCACAGTATAGAGTAGAGCCCGGCTTGATGAGACCATGCTGGGAACACTGTGTAGCCTGCCAGTGTTCCCTGTCCCTCTATTTCTTCTTCACCCAGCTGATACAAGGGCATGGCAGAATGTGAAGGCTAGCCCTATGGGGGTTTGATGACAGACCATATGAGAAATTTACAGCATAGGCTTTTATAATCCCCATTTTACAGGTTAAGACGCTAACGGACCTGCCAAGGTCACAGCAAACCAGTTGGAGAGGTAGAATGTGAACCTATATTTTCTAATACGGAGCTTGCTGCTGTGGCCGTCAGCCTCGAGTTTCTCCCCTCACTAGGACTTTAAGATACTTGGGACCCCAACAAAGGTGCCCAGGACATTACAATTAAGGGAGGAGCGGGGGTTTCCGGTTTGGGGGAAGGGTTCCAGTGTGGCAGGATTGGAGACACTTTCCTGCCCCAGAAGATGGGATCACGCCTGGGCGTTCCTAGCTTAACAAGGCGTTTGACCTTAAAAGGGCTGGTCCCTCGTGGACGTTTACTTGGCCCTTTAATGGTCGGCGTTTTCCAAAGGCCTCCAATCCTCTACAGAGTCGTTAGTTAATGACAGCCTCTTCCGCCAATCGGCCGTCAGAAGCAGAATCCCGCAGCCCAATAGTAGCATGGTGGCGGGTGGGTCTAGCAGTTGCGCAGCGACAGGGCGCTCTGGTGCGTCCCATTGGCTGGATCAAACTCAAGCGAGCCGCTGATTGGTCAGCGCTGCCGGAGGGGTTACAATTCAAACGCGGGCGGGCGGGCCCGCAGCCCTGCAGTTGCAGCCGTGTTTTCCGAGTTCCTGTCTCCTTGCCAGCGCCGCCCGGATGGCCTCCCAAAACCGCGACCCGGCCGCTGCCAGCGTCGCGGCGGCCCGTAAAGGAGCCGAGCCCAGCGGGGGCGCCGCCCGGGGCCCCGTGGGCAAAAGGTGAGTGGTGTGAAGGTAACATTCGCCGCGCCTGGCATGCCCTGGGCATTGGGACCCAGGCTTCTGCGAGCCCTCGCCAACCTCTTGGGCGGGCAGATATGCGAGTACAGGGGAACACTACAGGAGCTCAGGGCCTAGCATGCCTGGGCATTGGGGCCAAGGGCGGAGACTTCCGGGACCCCCACCTCCTGGAACGGGTGAGATTTGGGAAATGAAGGGGACACGCCAGGAACTCAGACTGCTCTTTGAGACCCTCCTGAAAGAGGTCGGAAGACTAAGGACGCTGCCAGGCTACTGCCCGGGTGAACCAAGACGAAGATGCTCAGTGACCCTATGAGATTTGGCAGGGACAGGGGAGGGGAGAAATTGAGATCTGGCACGGGGAGAGACGCCAAAGCAGTGGAGATTAAGAACACGCCAGAATCATCCTGCGGGAGCCTGGAATTAAGGAGGGTGAGGATTCACTAGGATCGTTCTGTGGAGCTAGTGAGTGTACCCTGAGCTGAGTCTGACCTTGGGGAAGGGTTAAGTCTCCATGACAGCTCCTCCGGAGAGGTTCAGGTGGGAGGAATGCATCACCTGGAGCCCTGGCCCATCCAGAGCCCAAGGTAACCCCAAATGCTCTTTTTGCAGGTTACAGCAGGAGCTGATGACCCTCATGGTGAGTGTCCAAGTGCCCAGATCCCCGGCCAATTGGTACCTGCCACTCAATTATCAGTAGCTCCCTTTCCTACGTCAGCCTCTTTGCTAGACACAGGGGTAAAAAGATGAGTATAATTTACTCTTCTTCTGGGAAGAAGTCCATTTACCCCACCTACACCTTTTCCAGCAGACTCCCCTCCCAATTCCTTCTCCCTACAATGAAGTTATGTCTAAAACACAGTTGCCCGAATTCATATAAGACATTCTCTGTCCTGTCTGTCCCGGTCCCAAGCTTTACCCATGCCCAACTCCCCACCCTCCTTGGTGTTTCTAGTCCCGTCATACCTTGGAATACTCAATACTTAGATTTTTTTTTTCATTAATCCTGAATATTCAACTCAAATCCTTCAGCTCTTATATTGTATATCTCCCTAATCTATGAATAGTCTCTGGGCTTTGTATACAACCAGCACTTACTAGCATGTTTAATTGAATTCCCAGCAGCCAACAAGATTGTGGGCACAGAGAAGCCTTCTGCTTCCCTGCACAACCCCTCTCTCCTTGGCCTGGCGATGAACCTCTGCAAGCCCAATACCCCTTCCCAGAGGGGCATATTCAGCCCCAAGAATCTAATCAGCTTCCTCAGAAAAGCTGATCATTTCTGTTTGGTTGCTTTACTTTGGATCAGAGTGTGAGGAGATTAAGGGGAAGGGGCTCACCCACTGACCTCCTTCACTGTGTCCAAAAGTGTACTCTACAATTCAGCAATGCTGTGTTTTCTCCCCAGATGTCTGGTGACAAAGGAATTTCTGCCTTTCCTGAATCAGACAACCTTTTCAAATGGGTAGGGACCATCCATGGAGCAGCCGGCACAGTAAGTGTGGCGTTGGTTGGGGTGGGTGAGTGTGGCTTTGCCGAGACAGGAAAGGTGGGAGGTGAGACCCAAGTGCCAGGCCTGCTTCAAGCCTTTAGCTGGGCAAGACACTCCCCTTGTGCCTCTTTATGTGCTCTGGGCCTCGTGGCCTTATTCTCTCCCTCTGTACAATAAAAGGGTGAGTTTATAGCAGGGCTGTCAATCTTACGTGCTTACAGGGGGCCAGGCAGCAAGGAAATCAACGGAGTGAGGACTTTGGCCAATGTGAGAGCACAGATCTCAAGAAGGCAGTTTCTCATTGCTGCATACCTGGTTTAAGATAAATCAGAAGTCAAGATCTGTGTCAAAATCCTAATTCTTACATGTTAGCAACTAATATTCTAATTGAACTAAAGCACAGCTGTGGTGGCCCTCAGGATGCCAATTTACAGCCCTTAGTCCAAAGAATCACTGATGTCTCCATCAGATAAAAGGAAAGCACCAGAACCCATTTAATGCTTTGTCTACTCTCCAGTCCCAGACAGAAATTCAAAGGTCCCAGCAAGCCCCTCGGATGGGGCTTCAGTTGGGATATGAGGCCTAGGTGGGGAAGCTTACTCCCTGTCTGTTTCTCCAAATGCCAGGTATATGAAGACCTGAGGTATAAGCTCTCCTTAGAGTTCCCCAGTGGCTACCCTTACAACGCACCCACGGTGAAGTTCCTCACGCCCTGCTACCATCCCAATGTGGACACCCAGGGTAACATCTGCCTGGACATCCTGAAGGACAAGTGGTCTGCCCTGTATGACGTCAGGACCATCCTGCTTTCCATTCAGAGCCTGCTAGGAGGTGACTTGGGAGACCAGCCCTCTCATGCACCTGGGAACCTGTCGGGATGCCTCTGGGTCAGCGTCTTCTACCCCTCTTGACCACTCATTCTCTTTCTTTCCACCCACAGAACCCAACATTGATAGCCCTTTGAATACACATGCTGCTGAGCTCTGGAAAAACCCCACAGGTGGGTCCTTCATCCTTCTCTATGACAGGGTGATCACTCCCCAAACATAAAAGGATCCCAGTGACTTGGGACTGGATTGGGCCAGCAGGGGATGGGGGGGGGGGTTCATCCACTTCTGCCTCTACCCTGGTGTTCCTGTTTGCTATAAAAAAATGGGAAATTAACCCCTTCCATATTAATGCAGGTTGAGGGTTTTTTAGTAGACTGCCTTTCCTGTGCCCTCCCCAGTCTCAGCAGAAGCAAGCCCTTCCAGGAGAGCTGACTGGTTGGCTGGCGGCACAGAAGAGTCCACTGTGCTATGAAGCCAGCCCCTCCCCAGCCTCCTTCCATCCTTGCATCCCTGGCCAAGTTGCCCACTTGCCTACCTTAATGAACCCCTCCTGTCTCCAGCACTCACCGACACATGCCTTCTCTTTCAGCTTTTAAGAAGTACCTGCAGGAAACCTACTCAAAGCAGGTGTCCAGCCAGGAGCCCTGACCAGGGCTATCCGGACTCTCCCTGTGTTCTTTTTTTTCCCCTGGATGATCTGTCCTTTCCCTGATTTCTGTATAGGACTCTGTATCTTGAGCTATGTTGTTATTGTTTTGTTCCTGTTTTTTAAATTAAGTCTCTGGTTGAGCCCTTGTGGTGTATATTAAATAAATACATTTTTGTTGTTTTTTTATACAAGTTGCTGCCTTGCAGTTACCCTAGGGTTGGAAGTACTTGGGGTGGGGGGAGGTCAGGTTTAAGGTCTGGGTTCTTGGCCTGCTCCTCTCTATAGATGTGGGCACAGCTGCTAATCTGTACAGCCCAATAGTGGGTGACTAGGACTTGTGACCTTGGTTATTTTATGACTGCATCTGTTGATTTATGAGTATAATAACAATGCCTATTTCTGTGGAGTTGTGACATGCAACCAGGAATATTAGTGAATATTGGAGCTGCCCCAGCCTTGCTGCACATGAGGCTGAACCAGACCTTAGGCTGAAATCCCTACAGCTGTAGAAAGAACAAGTATATGTATGTGTTCAAGAGGACCGGCCACTCACTCTCTGACAGATGTTCTGGCCCTGAAAAAGAGAAGGCCAAGGTTACCCTACAGCTGGCCCAGAGTCTGGGGAAACAGCCAGGGGAGAAAACTCCTTCCCTGGCAGGACTCTCAGGGCTGAGCTTGCAACTCTGGGTCCTGGCCCCAGGTCCCCCATGGATGGATCCACACTCCAAGGGGGCATGCTCACTGCCTGCTTCATGCCCACCAGTCGGTCCTCAGCTGCTGCACCCACTGGCCCGGACTCCCAACCCCTTGGGCCACCTTGCCGCTGGCCTGCTGCAGGCTCTGGCCTTTGAGGCGCCAGGAAGAAACACCCATGCTGGGCCCCCACAGGGGAAAGAGCAGGCTGAGTTAATAACCCGGTCCAAGTCCTGCAGGAAGGTCTCCAAGGTAGATAAACAGCACCCAGTTGCCCTCCAACCTCTGCACCCAACCCCTTCTGCTCTGCCAGCAGCTGGTTGTGCAGGGCTTGAGGAGAAGGGGAGGAGACAGCAGGAGGGTTCTAAGCCACCCCTTCCTCATTCCTGCTAACATAGGCCCCTCTCCTCTGCCCTGTTCCCCCGGCCAAGCAGCCAACCTACAAAAAGAGTTGGGAGTTGTCGAGTCTGGAATTGAAAGCTGGGTGCCCTCATGCCTGAAACTGCTCTTAGCTCTCTCCTCTTGGGGCTTGGAGCAGTGCTTCTCAATCTAATGTGCATACAAATCCACGCGGAGTTGTGTTATGAAATGCAAATTTTGATTGAGTAGGTCTGGTGGGGCCTGAGGTTCGCTTTCCAGTGAGTTTCCAGGTGATGTCATTGTCGTGGTCTAGTTAAGAAACACAGATTCAGAGCAGTGTTCTCAAAGTGTGATCATTCCAGCAGTAGCAGCATCACCTGGAACTTGTTAGGCAAGTTCTTGGCCCCAACAAGCTCTCCAGGTTCTGCTACTCTCAAGTTTGAAAATCAAGTTAGAGGATGCCTGAGAAAGGCAGGGTTCAGAACCTGATGCAAAAGTGGTTCTTAATAAATGCTAACTGTGTTGGACTTATTTTTTTCTGCCTTGGGGAAGCCTCTCCATGTCCTTGGTCATGGTGTTTGGTCCCCTAGATGGTCATATGTCCTACCTTGTATCAGTTATAGGGACCCAACTCTAAACTCTAGTTTAGAACCAGTGTTCTCTGGAATTCACAGAGTAAAATTACTTTACTAATGGAGTTGCTAAAAGAGGGAGTCAGTCTAGGCTGCTGGTGGAGACAGCAAGACGCAAGAAGGCCAAGCAGAGACAAATAGCTGGGAACTGCAGAGAGATGACATTGAGACTCTGGCCTCCAGTTCATACCACGAACCAACAGATCCCTTTTTGGTTTAACTCAGTTTGATTTAGATTTATGATACTTGGAACAAAAAGAGGCCTAGTAAAGGAAATATTAGAATTTGTGATTATTAGTATTCCCATCACTCAACACGATTATTCAGTGCCTGCAAGGTAAAAGCCCTCAGCTGGGAATAAAACAGAAAAGGAGGCCAGGCGTGGTGGCTCATGCCTGTAATCCTAGCACTCTGGGAGGCTGAGGTGGGAGGATCGCTCAAGGTCAGGAGTTCAACACCAGCCTGAGCAAGAGTGAGACCCCCGTCTCTATTAAAAATAGAAAGCAATTAGCTGGGCAACTAAAGATAGAAAAAAGTTAGCCAGGCACCTGTGGTCCCAGCTACTCAGAAGGCTGAGGCAGGAGGATCGCTTGAGCGCAGGAGTTTGAGGTTGCTGTGAGCTAGGCTAATGCCACAACACTCTAGCCCAGGCAACAGAGCAAGACCCTGTCTTTAAAGAAAACAACAACAAAACAAGAATGGTGCCAGGTGTCCAATATATCCATGTAACAAAACTGCACTTGTACCCTCTAAATATATTGAAATAAGAAAAAAAAGAATGATGATAATGATCTTAATAATAGCTAGCATTTATGAAATGCTTGCTATGTGCCAGGCACTGTTCTAAGCACTTTGTACACACTAACTCATTCTTACAACTTGATGAGGAAACTGAGGCACAGGATGGTTTAATTTGTCACAAGCACTGAGGATTCAAATTCAGCAGCCTGACTCCAAAGCTAAACTACCACTACACCTAATTAGCTATGATCTGATACCTGTTGTATACAAAGGACTATGGGAGATATACAGCTGCAGCCAGTGGGGGCAGGGATGAAGGAAGAGATGGTGTCTGAGCTGGGTCTTGTAGGTTGAAGAATTTGCCAGGCTTATAGGAAGGCATCCCAGGGAGGGCAAACAGCATGTACAAAGACCCAAGGGCTTGAAAATGCACTCCAGGTCCACATCATGAGAAAATTGTCCAGTGTAGCTGGAGCCCCGCCAGGGATATGGGAAGGAAGGGAGGAAGGGAGTGGAAGGAATTTGGATTTGATTCCAGAAGCAACGGGGAGCCTTGAAGGACTTTCGACAGAAGATTAGCCAGGACATATTTTCTCTCAACTATCTCATGCTGAGGGCCCTCTGTTGAGCACACCAGGCGGAGGCAGGGATCCGGGGTGACAATGTGATCAAAACTTCCTCCGTGCCTGTGCCTCCACCCTCCCTGCCGTCGCCAGTACCGAGCGCCTAGTGCGCGCTGGGAAGAACAACGTAGGTCAGCAGAAACTGCTGCCTGGCGCGGATGGACACCCACTCCCCCTCTCCCCAGCCCTGTAGCCTACAGAAGGTGGCGACTACGGCCCCCAAGACCCAAAAGTTCCAGAAAAGGGCGGTGGGGAAGTGAGAGAGCTTCACCCCTCTGCCCCGGGTTCTGGCTTCCTGCCGTCCCGGGTCCCCTCCGGGGGCCGCAGGGTCACAATGATTCAGCTCGAAGCCCCGGCAGCCTCCCGCCTCCAGCGCC
>CAUYSK010111059.1:0-44894 GCA_963575035.1 Avahi laniger
CTCTGGGAGCTGAGGCGGGTGGATCGCTCAAGCTCAGGAGTTCGAGACCAGCCTGAACAAGAGTGAGACCCCGCGTCTACTAAAAAAATAGAAAGAAATGATCTGGACAACTAAAAATACATATATACAGAAAAAATTAGCCGGGCATGGTGGTGCATGCCTGTAGTCCCAGCTACTCGGGAGGCTGAGGCAGGAGGATTGCTTGAGCCCAGGAGTTTGACGTTGCTGTGAGCTAGGCTGACGCCACGGCACTCTAGCCCAGGCAACAGAGTGAGATCCTGTCTCAAAAAAAAAAAAAAAAATGTGCATTCCTTTGTTTATGTAGGAGGGTATCCCTAGGTATGTTACCATGCTATGTAACAGGCCAAAACCTTCAGTTATCCTTATATTACAGTTAAGTCATGGACACTAGGTTCATGAGACAGGAAACTGTCCTATATCTGGTGAATGGATGAAATTTCACTGTGATTGTACAATAAAATTTTTCATGTGATTTAGTGCTAGGAAGATAGCACCTGGAATAACGGAATGATATAATTATTCCAATGTATTATTGTTGGTTTGTTCTGAGTTCCAGAACCAAATGTAGTCAGTTGCCAACTTGTCATTTACTCTTGATGCCTGGTAAAATTAATGAAATTTTTTCTCCCCAGTCTTGTTCTTCCCTATCTTTTCTATTTCTTTAAATAATGTCACCAAATCCCTGATTATTTAATTGAAAACTTTACAATTCATCATTGATTTGTCTCATTTCTTCAATCCTTGTATTGAATTAACAAACTCTTGACAATTCCATACCCAAAACATATCCCAAATCTGACCACTTTTTTCATCTGCATTGTCTCCATCTAGTCTATACTACCTTCATATCTCTGATGAACCACTTCAACAGTCTCCTAACCGATCTCCACATGTCTACTCAACAACCAGTTCTACAAACTGAAGCAAGAAAAATCTCTTTAAAATAAAAGTAAATCATGTTTCTCTTATATGTGAAAACAACTAAAGTATGCACCTACTTACCCAATATTATCTTGTACTTCTCATCTCATTGTTCCAATGTCTAACCAACTTGGCTTTCTTTCTTTTTCTCAAACACTCTCAGCTTGTTCCTGCTCCGGGATCTTTGTTCTTGCCTCTCTCTGCATAGATAGCCCTTTTCCTCCTTTTTGTCAATCATGTCTCAGCTAAATTGTGCCTTCCACAAAGAGGACATTCTAACCTGCTTCTTTAAATCACATGTTCTCAACCCTGTGTGCTTCATAGCAGTCCCTTTTATTGTCTTCACAGATGATGTTTTCTCACTAGAATTTATAATCTACTGAAGGTGTAACTTTATTTTGCTCTATCTCTATTTTTTAGAAGTGTATTAGGTCATAATAGAAATTTAATAATTCTTTGGGCATTAAATAAACCACATGGAATCTTTGTGGTTTTGTGTATATATTTTTCTTAGATAAAACACATTTTTACACGTCATTTTTTTTTTATTTAGATAAAGGGAAAGAATCTAGAGTCCATCTACATTTGAGTTTCCTTTTGAAGTCTCAATATAAATTCAAAAGAAAACAAAATAAAAACAATTCCTTTTCCGTGATCCTATCAAGTCTCCATACTGATATCCTCACTATTAATGGACCGGAGAAGTGGGTGGGGGTCCATAATGACATACCTTCAATCTTTACTTAAATTTTTTTAGCTGATCAATAAGCATTCAATTAAAGTTTAATGTAGAAAAAAGTCACAGTAGTAAGAAAACCACAAATTTGAGAGGACTTTATTTATAAGGTGTGTAACTTTCCCTTTTTCCACGTCCATGCCAGCATTTGTTATTTTTTGTATTCTTTCTAATAGCCATTCTAATTGGGGTGAGGTGGCATCTAACTATGGTTTTGATTTGCATTTCCCTAATGATTAGTGATATTGAGCATTTTTTCATAAACTTTTTGGCCACAAAAAAGAAAGTATTTCATTTGTGTTAATATGGATAAACCTGGAGAACTTTATGTTAAATAAAAGAAACTAGGCACAGAAAGACAAATACCACATAATGTCCGTCACATGTGGAATCTGAGGAAGTTGATCTCACAGAGGCAGAGAGGAGAATAGTGGTCAGCAGAGGCTGGGAAAACTAGTGGGTGGAGAAGGTAGGGAGAGATTGGTCAAGGGGTACAAACTTACAATTAGATAGGAGGAATAAGTTCTGATATGCTATTGCACAGTAGGGTGATTATGGTTAACAATATTGTATTATATATTTCAAAATAGCTACAAAAAAGAATTGTGAATGTTTTCACCACAAAGAAAGAGTGAATGCAAGAAGTGATGGATGTGCTAAATATCCTGACTTGGTTTTTACACAAGGTATACATGTATTAAAACGGCATGCTGTATCCCATAAGTATGTACAGGTATTGTGTCAATTGAAAATAAAATTTAAAAAAAGATTTTTAAGGTGTATATTGCAATGGTATGAAATGAATAACAAACCACTACTGAGAAACATAATATTTAAGTAATGAAATTTTTTATGGAAAATAATAAGTAATATAATTTTTCACAAATTTACTTTAAGCTTAGTGCAGTCTCATGAAAATACTGATAATTTTTTTAAAAAATTTGATCAATTTTATTTAGAAGAATTAATAGAAAGTTTCCAATATCATAAATAAAGTAAAAAAGAGGAAACTCATTACACTGATCAGAAGACATAAAAAGTGAATATATAAATATAAAATAAAGCACTAAGATATCAAATGATAAAATTATCAAAAAAGAAAGTACTAATAGCTAGTTAATATATTAAAATATTAAACACAATAATAATAAATAAGTACTAATAAAAAGCTATATTACCAAATTACCACAGTTAGGATTGGGTATTATTATAAATTAATTTTATTTAGGTTAGTATTTGAGCATTAATATAAATATTTATTTATCTACTTTTCCATGATGATTCTTGTGTGTCTATATCTGCAGATCTTTGAGTGAAATTCTTTGGAATATACACCTAAGGACAAAATCACTTTGTCATAAATAATTTGACATACACATTTATCTTACTTGGAACAGACTTCGTGTAAGTTTATTATCTCAGAGTAAGTACAAACAGCATACTGTTTCAATGTCAAAATTACATCTTTACCTTAATCATAGATTACATGTATATTTAAATGACTATTTCCAGATTACTCTTCAGAATGGCCGTACCTATCTAACACTGTTTTCAGCAATGTGTCAGAGTTTCTGTATACCAACATCACTGTCAACACTGGGCAATATCTAGATTTCTAATTTTCTCAGGCAAATAGATACAAATGATAGCTCATTATGACTTTATTTTTATTTTTGTGTTTACTAAGTTTAAGTACATTTTATGCTTGTTAGCTTCACTGATTTCCTATTTTGTAAATTGCATGTTTACATTAATAGACTTTTTCTTAAGGTATGGACTTCAATATTCCTAGTTATTTTCAAAATTAAAAGCAAAATATTTGCTTCAAAGAAGCCACTGAATATTAGGGTCATAAGCAGTATTTGAGTCAAATAAAACAAATATTGCCTTGATAATAGAATTCCTTTTAGTTTTGTTTAGAGGATTCAATAAATGATTATTCTCAAATATGACCTATCTCCCTATCTGATGATAATTTTTATATATTTTTTAGATATGTATATATTTTATTTTAGTGGGACAGAGAAGTCCCGTCTTACCTGGTCCCACGATTCGATTCTTCTGGCATTGCATTTGAAGTGAGGGAGCACAACAAATAAGGAAACAGGAAATAATAGCTATAGCCTTCCTTAGAATTGAACCGCTAATTCCGGGCATGACTTGAGTTGCAGAACTCTCTGTGTGCAGCTGGATTTGATCATCTGTCAGATGTTCCTGTTACAGTCTGCTTTCCCCAAGAGATCTGTGTTAACCTCTAAGAAGTGAACTGTAATTTCAATCTATGTCATTCAGACTCTGAGATGATACTTTTTAAAGTAACAGTTCCTTAACGCTTGTTAGGAACCTTAGGTTAGGAAAAAGGATATTTCCTGTTCTTGTAAAATATTTCTTTAAAAGTTAATGATATAAATCACCAGAGAAAGAAATTAATTTTAATATTTCAGATCAGATGGCCAGAATGTCCGAGTTTCCTAACTCTTTTCCGAATGTTAGTTTTCTTTTTTCAAAAGATGCATTTACTTTCTCAGGGGTTAACTTAAAATTTGTGCACAGTATCATTAAATACATTTTTGTCTTGGAAAAAGTCCTATACTTGAAATTCAAAAAAGGACTTTAAAATGAATATCATTAGCATATTGTACCATCAAGAACTGGCTTAAGAGATGTAAATGAGAAATTGGTGCCAACAAATATATAAGCCTTTCTCCACTTGACCATGAACTGGGGAAATATCTATTTATTTTATTTTTCCTTTTTCATTATGCCATGTCTTGATAATGACTTTCCCCTTACATTAAAAAAAAACTTAGCAGACTTTCCATGGTCAGTTTAATCATCTTAATGGCTTATTAATATTACCTCCTCATTGGCTAGATTTATTGCTGAGCAATCTGTCTTTAATGTGACCCCAAATTCCAAATTGAGCGTGTTATGCTCGATTTGGTAAGGTAATTTTAACACTGCTGGTATTGACACTAAATTTTTGTCAGTCTTACTCTGTGTCCTTGGACAGTTCATTAAATTTTCGGGTGGATGAATATCTTCCTCTATTAAGTTGATGATATTCTACTTGTCAAGAATGGAAGAAGAAAGAGCTAATTAAAAGTATGAAAGGCTTTTTAATGCTAACAAGTGTAAAATAAATGGTAAGTTGAACAGAGTTAAACCTTAATGTTTGCACTATATGACTATCAAATACAATTAGTTACAATGTTCATTTTCCTTTTTTACCTACAAGTATTTGCAATTTGATTATATAAGACAAACAATACAGATGAAGTTTTGTTTCAGAATATACATCAGGTTATTCTTAATTTTAGCCAGGAACAAAAAGGGAAGAAAGATGAATGAAAAACCTTGGAAAAGCAAGTTCAGGATGTAAGGCATTGTTCATTACATCAATGACGAAAATTTTTAGCATGTGAAGTATGAGTTTTTGACATCTTTTAAATACTCTGATGTAATTTATATTGTTGGTGGCTGTGTAACCAGTGTTCACAGTTTCCCTAAAATAATCTGCTTTCTATTGCTATCTCTTCTTCATTCAACATATACCCACCCTCAGTCCTCAACATTCTCCCACTCTCAGCTCCAAGTTTAGTTCTGACCGGTCTATAAGTAAACTTAATACCTGGTGGAAGGAACCAGTTCAGGAACTCTAATTATATCAACTAGCCAATGGCGTTTTCCTGACTACAGAAATGGCCACATGACATACTCCATACCAATTAAAAAAAAAAAATTGCCAGGATCTGTGAAATAAATTTACTTCAAAATATTTTAAGAATAAGCTACCAAAAAAATAGAAAATTCTCTTTATATTAGTTATCTCAGGATATCATGATACATGTTTGCAAACCTTGAAGCAGTTACAAATATTTTTCATGATGAGAGATATGAGTCAGAGGCTGCAAACAATATATGGAAACGATAACAAAGCACATACAGAACAAAGAATTGGAGGTATAACTATGGGAATTAAGCTGAGCTTGCATTTGTTATACTTGCAGACTTTCAGCTAAATGAATAGCACATTTAATTCTTGTTTACAATCAAGACTCTGTATGTGGTTGCGTAGGTTGTATTCTACAGAACTCCAGTGGGTGCTGTTTGCATAGACTCCATTATGAAGGATATTCCTAGGTTATTTACTGTGATGGCTCTAAGGCAGGAGTTACGTAATCTCAGGGAACAGCAATCTAAATTATGCGGTAGTTAATAACCAAGCTATAGTTAAGATTCTGTACAATATTTAATGCTGCTAAATGTTTAATATTGCTAAAAAAGATTACGACTATGTAGATAATGGTGATATTATCAAATTTTGGCCAATGACCATAATACAATTACGTTCACCTTGATTAAATTAACAGTTTTGATGAGCAGCTACTATGTGTAAAATAATATACTAGACTATGCAAAGGATATAAAACTTAGAAAAATACAGTTCCTGCCTTCAGGATTTTTACATAATTTGCAAATCACACCACAACAAAAATAGTCAAGTGGTTGGTAGGAGACTCAAAGAAGTGTTGGATCATGTCTCATTTAGATTAGGAGTTGCTCACTAAAGAGACAGAACTTAGTTGTGTCTGGAAGTATGGAGCTTAAAAAATTTTGATAGATGGAAATGTATCAGTGGCATTTTACAAGCAAAGAGATAGAAACTGCAAAAAAAAAATTCTGCAGATGAAAAGTACAACAATTGATGATATCAACAAATCACCAGAGGGCCTCAACAACATATTTGAGGTGGTAGAAAAGAAATCAGTGAATTTGAATATAGATCAGTAGAAAGTATGCAATCTGAGGAGAATGGAAAAAGATTAAAGAAAAATAAACAAATACTTAAAGATCCATCAGATAATGTCAAGCATATCAGTATGCACAAAAAAGGAGTCTGAGAATTCCATTATGCAATTTTACAATATTACAATGGTGCAAATAAATTTAGAAAGGAAGGAATTTGTCTGAAGTTTGGTCAAGCTGAGGGAAATGTTAAGGTAGTCTGGTCTTAACAAACAAATATATCAATAGCAAAGTATTAAAAATAAAAATATATACGCAGCCTTAACAAGTAGGATTTATGCCAGGCATTCAAGGCCGTTTTAGTTTCTAAAATTCAGATAAGATACATATCATATTAACAGGATAAAGGATAGAAGTCACACAACATCACAATAGATACAGAGAAAGCATTGGACAAAATCCATCACCCATAAACTTTTAATAGACTTGCAATAGACAGAATATTTCTCCATCTGATTAATAACATCTATGCAAAACCTATACTTAGAAAGAAAGACCAAATGTTTTCTTTCAAAATTGGGTGGGGGATGGACATATTTGAAACTCAGACTTGGGGGGGAGGGGGAGAAGGGAAACATATGTAACCTAAACAACTGTACCCCCATAATATGCTGAAATAAAAAAAAATTGGGTGGGGGAAGGGTACATATCTGTTCTTGCCACTACTATTCCACATTGAAATGGAATTTTCACTCAGCGCAATAAGGAAACAACATATACACACATACAGCAGTAAATATATACAGATCAGAAAAGAAAAGGTAAAACTATCATTACTAGCATACAATGTAATTTGTTATGTAGGAAATCCCCAAGAATACACATAGGCACATACACACATAATTATTAGAACTGATGAATGAGTTTAACAAGAACACATGATACAAGATCAAAATAAAAAGAAAAATTGTATTTCACTAACTTAGAAATAATCCAAAAAATGAAACTCTTAAAACAATTCCATTTTGAATGGCATCAGGAAAAATATATAGTGAATTTTCATTATTTCTAGTAGTTGTTCTATATGGTCCCCCCAAAACACTGAATTAGTGAATATTGAATTATTGTTCCTACGAGAAATATATGTCTGCACACATATAATAGATTATAATTTTACATCCTAAAAATCCCATCCTGGTAGATTCTATTTAATTTATTTTACAAAGGAGAAAACAAGGTTCATATTTGTTAAGTGAGTTGCCTGAGACCACTCCACCAATAGGTACCAGAGTTGGAATTCAAACCTTGTCTGTCTGGGCCCAGAGCTGGAACTTCATGTACTACATACACTACGCTGCCCCCACCCTATCCACCCTCTGGTTGTCTCCGTATGAGAGCTGAAACATGGCAGAGCATCAACTGGTTTGACCTCACCTGGACATATACATGCTGGTGATTAAAATTTGTTCCACTCTGCATTTGTTCTCAAAAGCACCGTAAGTATTGATTTTGGGGTTAGAAATACATTTTAGCAAGTAGGTAAATTCAGAAATACAAAATTTGCAAATAATGAGGGTCAAATGTATTTAGCAATAAATTTATCAAAATAGTGCAAGACTTGAAACCTGAAAACTATTATACAAAATAACTATTGCTGAGAAAATTAATGAATATATGAATAAGTGGAGAGATGACCCAAATTATTAGACTGGAGGTCTAAATATTTTTAAGATAATAAGTCTCTAGAAATTAATTTATAGCTTCAACAAAGTTCCTATTAAAATCACAGCAAGCTTTAATTTTCCTTTTTTGTAGAATTCGACGAACTGGTCCTAAGATTCATGAGGTAATATGAAGAACCTAGAATAGCTGTAATAATTTTGTAAAAGAACAATGTTGGAGGACATACACTTCACAGTATCAAAACTCTTTAAGGCTGTGGTAATCAGCATAGCATGGTAGTGGTATAAGAATAGATCAAGGGAACAGAGTTGAGAGTGCGGAAATAAAACCCATATGTGTGTGTTCAATTGATTTTAAACAAAGATGTCAGGAATATTGAATGAGGAAATGATACTCTTATTAAAAAATGGTGATAGGGCAATTGTATAACCATTCAAAAATGACTCTAACTCACACCATATTGATGCAAAGAAAAATTGACTCCAACTGGGTCATGAACCTAAATGTAAGAGCTAAAACTATAAAACCTCTTGAACAAAATATAAGAGAAAATTTTCATGACCATGGATTGGGTAAAAAGGTATTGCATGTATTACTAAAAGCATAATATATTAGGGGAAGGAGGACAAATTAAACTTTATCAGAATTAAAATTCTTCAATTCTTCTTTATTCTTCAAAAGACTTTATTAAGAAAGTGAAAAGTTAAGGCACATAGTTAAAGTATTTTCAAATTATACATCTAATAAGAGACTTGCATTCAGAATACCTAAAGAATTGTTATAAGTAAATATTAATAAGAAAAACAACCCAATAAAAATGAGCAAAAGATTTGAATAGACATTTTTACCGAAGAAGACTACATGTGTCTAAAAAGCACATAAAAAGATGCTTAACACTGTTAGTGATTAGAGAAATGTAAGTTAAAACCAAAGTAAGATATCACTACATATCCAATTGAATGGCTAATAAAAAAAATGCAGGCAATACTAAATGTTAGTGACAATGTGGAAAATCTGGAATTCTCAAACATTCCTAGTGGGGATATAAAACGGTACAGTTATTTTATAGATATTTTGACAATTTATTTAAAAATTAGACATATGCTTACCATATGACCGAGTATTTCTACTCCTAGGCATATATCTCATAATAATAAAAATATATGTTAACACAAAGACTTGTAAATGATTGTTCATAGCAGCATTATTCATAACAGCTCAAAACTGGAATCAGTCCTAAATTCATCATCTAGTGAACAAGTAAACAAAATATAGTATATCCATACAATAGTTTTCAGAAATAGAAAGGAATATATTATGGAAATATGGTAAGGCATGGATTACCTCAAATGCATTGTGAAAACTGAAAAAAGATAGGCATAAAATACTATGTATTGCATGAATCCATTTATATGTAATGTCCAGCATAGGCAAATTATAGATGCAGACATTAGTATAGTTATCTTCTAGGGCGGGAGAGTGAGAGTAAGGACAGATTATAAATGGAAATGTGGAGACTTTGGGGGATGATAGAAATGTTCAAAAACTGGATTGTGGTGATGATTGCAAAATAGTATAAATTTACTAAAAATCTTGGAATTGAACACGTGCAATTTTATGGTATGGGAATTATATCTCGATATAAGTGTTTATAAAAAGAATCAAGACCATGACCTAAGGTGTCTTTTTGTACATAGGTAAGTCATGGTTATGGAGCTGGGATATTATCTTTGTTGTCTTTCACAGGATTACAAAATTGAGCAAATATGGACCAGAGAAGGAAACAAATTTTCTAGAAAATGAGAAAATAATGATCCTAAGGAACAGAAAAATTAGAAGAAATAGAAATAGAAGAAATAGAAAAATTAGAAGAATAACACTCTATTGGGGAAAGGACACTAACTTTTTATCATTTGGCAGTTAATATAAATGGAGATGCTGTAGGTAGGTTGAAATATTAGATTACAGGTGAAATGATAAATCAGTATTAGAGATCTAGATTTTGGAGTCATATTGATATAAGTGAGCATGTGTGTGTGTAGCTATATATACATATAGACTGAGTTCTAAGATCATACGGTAAAAGAATTAGGTGGTTAATAATAACCAAACAATTATTCAAGGTAGAAAAAATGTTCTCGATAATTTTTTTCAACACAAATACTTATCATCTGAATGTCATAAAATGTTGATTTGCCTATTCAGATTAAATAATAGCCAATAAGCTATTTTGAGCTCAGCATCCACATTTGAGATGTTAGTGGAGACGTCTGTAATGTATGTGCCTGTAGTCCTGTATTTGTGTAAACTGAACATATCCATGCTATATTGCAAGAGTTAGCAAATTATGGCCATTCAAACAAATCTGGCCTGTTTCTCCTATAAAAAATAAAATTTCACTAAAATATAGCCACATTCATTTATTTGCATGCTGTCTAAGGATTTTCTTGGGTTACAACGGCAGAGTTGAGTAGTTGTGAAACTCTGTGGCTGATTCCTGCTATATAGCATTCAGTATCTTTCAATGCTCTTTAACAAATTAGTATATTAAAATATACTGAATATGCACATCTTCTTTATTACATTATGATTATTTGATGTTAAAAAGTACACAGTATTTTGGTCTTTTAGTTGTTGAAAGAGTATAATGAAAACTTGGGCAAGATTATGTTTGGATAATATTTCTTGTAATTCACATGATTTGAGTTTCTGTTTATTCATTTGTTAATTTATTTTCCATTTATTTGGAGTTTTTCATATCGTTGTTTTCAAATACTGTAAAGTGATGATGATTGTTCGGATGACAATAACCGTATATATTTTTTCATAAGTAGTATATTGTATCAAATTATTAACAAAAATATTAGATTGAATATAAAATCTAAAATTACAGAAACACAAATAATGTATATCAGACAGATGACACAACTTCAAGGAGTTGGTCTAATATAAAAAACTTTAGGATAAATAAATCAATAATTTAGGAAAGATAGACCATGTGTTTCATCACATGGTTGCTTCTGAGGAAATGTAACTGTATGAGGACTGTGCCAGTTTTCAGGAAGGGCCTTCCATATCTGGAAAACAAAGTTAGAGGGACAAAAGAAGACATTCATTTTGCAATGGCCCTCCCAACATAATTCCTAGCAGTTTATTCGAGGGCTCTGTACAAGTGCATTTTCTATGCGAGTACAGTCCACAGAACTAGGTATAAATGTCTTGTTGAAACTTAACTGCAGGAACACTCAGTAGACTCCTTTAAACATAGGTTTGTTACGTTAACACGTGTAACCAGAAAGCAAACTGACTGATATTTGATGGTAACTGAAACCTCAGGCATGTATCTTAGAATTTCAAAAAAATACCGTCAATGAAGATTTTTCCATAGGATTCTTTTTGCTGTAATCATCCATGATACTATAACAAGTTACCATACAGTGGTGGCCTACAATAAACATCTGTTTCTCACAGTTCTGGAGCCTGGAAGTTCAAGATCAGGGTGCCAGCATGGTTGAGCTTGTAAAGACCCTTCCAGGTTGCAGACAGTGGACTGTTTGTGTCTTCACATGGCAGAAAGAGATCCACCTACTTTTCTGAATTCTTTTTATAAGGATATTGATGTGGTTTGGATATTTGTCCCCTGAAAATCTCATATTGAAATATGATCCCCAGTTTTGGAAGTGGGGCCCAGTGTTTGGGTCTTGGGCGTGGATCCCTTATGAATGACTTGGTGCCATCCCTGTAGTGAGTGAGTTCTCACTTTGTTAGTTTACAGGAGAACTAATTTTTAAAATGTGCCTGACTCTTCCCTCCCCTTCGCTTTCCACCATGCATGGAAGCTTCCTGAGGTCCTTATCAGAAGCAGAAGGTGTTGGCACCATGTTTCTTATACAGTCTGCAGAACCGTGAGCCAAATAAACCTCTAACATCTATAAATTACCTGACTGAGGTACTCCTTTAGAATGAAAATGGATTAAGACTCTAATCTCATTCATTAGGACTCCACCCTCATGGCATAATTACCTCCAAAGGCACTACCCTAAAATACCAGCATTTTGGGATTGCAGTTTCAATTTATAAATTTCCTAGAGACACAAATATTTAGTCCACTGCACTTTCTTGGACAAATTGTTACTGACAAACACATTGAATGATCTCTAAGATTAATTAGAGATACATAATATTTCATCCTGTGCTATAACACTTTACACACATTTTGGAGGAAAGATACTCATTTTGTGATGATATTTCTTAAGTACCTATGAAAACTTGACATTGTACATATGAAGTGGGTAGCATCATGCCAAATTTAAGTGCTTGGCAGCCAAGGAACTTATCATTAGAGCAAATAGACAGTCTACAGAATGGGAGAAAATATTTGCTCTCAACACATCTGATAAAGGGCTGATAACAAGAATCTATCTAGAACTTAAAGAATCAAAAATAAAAAAATCAAACAACCTCATTAATAAATGGGCAAAGGACATGAACAGAAACTTTTTAAAAGAAGACAGAATAACGGCCAGCAAACATATAAAAAAATGTTCAACATCTCTAATCATTAGAGAAATGCAAATAAAAACCACGATGAGATCTCACCTGACCCTAGTGAAATTGGTCTCTATCAAAAAATCCCAAAACAACAAATGCTGGTGAGGATGTGGAGAGACAGGAACACTCTTACACTGCTGATGAGACTGCAAATTATTGCAACCTCTGTGGAAAAGAATTTGGAGATACCTCAAAGAGCTAAAAATAGAAATACCATTCAATCCAGCAATAGCACTGTTAGGCATCTACCCAAAAGAGCAAAAGACATTCTATAATAAAGACATCTGCACCCAAATGTTTATGGCAGCACAATTCACTATTGCAAGGATGTGGAAACAACCCAAGTGCCCATCAATTCATGAGTGGATTGATACAATTTGGTATACATATACAATGGAATATTACTCAACTATAAGAAATGACAGTGATCTAGCACCTCTTATATTTTCCTGGATAGAACTTGAGTCCATCCTCTAAAGTGAGGTATCACAAGATCGGAAGAATAGGCTCCACATGTATTCACCATCAAATTGATCAACTAACTGTTCAATTAACTGATCAAATTGATCACTAACTGATCAACACTATGGTGCTCGCACGGTAGTAATATTCTCCAGGGATTGCGGGGTTGAGGGTGGGTCAATTCACAACCAATGGATGCGGTGAGCGTTGTAGAGGGAAAGGAGATGCCTCTAATCGTCGCTTGGGTGAGGCAAAGTCATAAAATGTAACCGAAATGTTTGTTCCCTTATAATATCCTGAAATAAAAAGGAAAAAAAAAAGAAAAAAAATTTAAGTGCTTAGCAAATTTTGGCCATATTATTGTTATTATTTTATTAATTAATTATAGCATATTTGTATGATATTTTGCCAGTTGCAAAGGATGTACACATGTATGCTGGATATAGATATATAATTTTTTTCTTTTATGAAAAATTTGTGAAATGGGAAGTACATGTAGCAGTATACTGAGCAGAAATAAGATGCGGGGTTTGTCCCTGGCTACACGATATAGAACGTGGGGAGCTGTGATTAGATTCAGGCAAGCCCCTCATGCTGTGTTCAATGATGCCCTGTTATCTTAAAACCTCCCTTTCAGTTTTTTCACTTTAATTCAGTCCTCGAGCTTTGCACTTTCTTTTGCATTGTATCTTATATTTCCATCTCTGTCTTCATCAAAAGAAGCATATTGTAATAAAGTCTTAACAGGTTTATCTTGAGTATTTCCCCTTTCAATTAATTAACATATGATAATTAATTTCAAAAAAGTATTGAAAACCTCTATTGTGCCTGGTGAAAGAATAGACATAACCTTCAATTGAATCCTTCAATCCTCCATAAAAATATAGTTTAATACTGTCCTTCAGTTGTTCAAAGATGGATTTTAACTGAAAAATAATTATAACTTATCATTTATGACAGATATCCTCTCAACCTGCATTTCCAACTCATCTCCTATGATTTAAATAAATCTTTATTTCAGCTAATCTAGTTTCATTAATATCTTGTTAATACATTTTGTTTTGTTCCTCTGTTTGTTCCTTCTTTTGTGGGAGTAACTCTCATTCTTCTTGCTTGACCTTCCCTCTTCCAATTTTAGTTGAGTGTTCCTTATACTTGAAAGCCCAGGTCAAAATCTATTGAACATCTCCATGCAATATTACTGATTATAAAAATGAGAATATGTCTTGTCATCTATTTCTTGGAATATTTATGCATTTCCCATACATGCTATACATATAAGGCTTAATATTATTATTGTCTCCATCAGTGTTATTAAGTACAGATTAGAAAAATTATCTCATATTACCCTGTAGTTACTTAAAATTTTTGCTTTAGGGATGCGCACATAATAAGCTCCAGAAACATTGCTGTGAATGTAAGAGCTACTTTGTGTTCTTTGGACTTCTAGTAGCCCCAGCTGAATGGTTGTAATCAATCAAGGTTTGACAGAATGAAGAATCCTGGAATCAACTGGAGAAGAGGTTCACGATTAATCCAAAATATCATCTCAGGTCCAAAGATTCCTAAGCATGACTGCTGCCTCAAAGACAATCTCTGATTACATGAGATTTCAGGCAGATAAATCTGTTTGACCCTGCCCCAAAGCAAAACTCCCATGAAATAAAGGAAATGATTTATTTTAATGAACTTGAGTGTAGAAATAATTTATATCATTATACATGTTTACAGTAGCCATTCCTGAAAAACATGTTAATTCTCAAGTAAAGATACAGAGAATTTTGGAATAACCTATATCTTCAGAATAATCACATGTCTAGAGATTCTGGAATTCATACCAATTCTAGAGTGTTTTTCATAGGAGTAAATATTCTGGTCTTGATAGGAGCAAATGTTTGAATTGGGGGCATTTGCACAATTAATGAATGAGTACATAACATACACAATATGTAATTAGTATTTTCCTGTTTTTTTGTTTCTTTTTTTGTAAATTAACTTTTGTATAAATATTTAAACTTTTAAATCACTGATGAATTTTTAAAATCATTGGTAACTACTCTACCATTTTTGGATAAATAATATTTCCCTGTTTTCTTATAAACGAATTCTGACAAAAGAGTTGGCTATATTTCAATATAAATAATTCACTTTTTGAGAAATCACAGACTACTGCCAAGATTACTTTTGGTTTCACAAGTCTGTATTGGATACACATAGTCAGCAGCATTGATTTATTTATTAACATTTACCCTGTATTGAAACAAGAAACTTTCTGTGCTTTGAAAAACTAAATTGAATTTTTATTTTTTTCTAAATGATATAAAATTAAATTTAATGATGCATTATCTGTTTTAAGAGATCCAACTAATCCTGAATAAAATTTAAAATAACATGTTTGTAAAAAATCTTAAAAACAGACAGTATCTGTAGTTTTCTTTATTTTGAGCAAAGATATATTTTCTGTGTATTTGTTGCTTCTAATCAAACAACTAGTTCACAAGTGCAACTACACAGAACAGATGGCAAAACCTTTGCACATTAGACTTTATATCTGAAAAAGAGACACTCTATTTTAAAATTGCCACTTGGGAATGCAAAGTGCTCTCATGAGAAAAACACATTTTACACTTTAAAGGTAGTCCATAAAATAAAGGCAGATGTTTAAATGACTTCTTCATTAACACAAAACAAACATTTACCTACACGGTGGGGATGAAGCAGTGTAATTAAGATGAACCCTTTAAAACAGCTCGGCACATATTTTATACAAAACATATCAAACATTTTGTCTTTTAGAGTTCTCTGTCTCTTGTTATGAAAAATATAATTATTGTTCATCCACAATTCATTAATTTGTAACTACTATAAAAATGACAGTTGTTATCTTCTAGTTTGACTAAAATGCTTTCTTCTTGGTAAAAATGTGTTTGAATCTAAAAGATACTACAGTTATAAAAAAAACATTATTTTCAACTAATTATATAATGATGTTACTCCCTTAAGCATGGAACACTTCCATTATCCAAGGAAACATTTGTTAAGGGAATAGGAGATATTTTTCAAAATACCCTCCTACAGAGAGTATAGAGAACATATTGCTTATAATTATAAAATGCAATCACGTATAGCATAAATTTTGGACAATTATATAAAACAGGAAAATAAAAGAAAACCACTTTTACTCACAAAATAATTAATTTTGGGGAAAAAAATTCACACTGACATATATTTGTAGGATTAATGTTTTAAGACACGTAAGTACACCAGCCCGCCATGCTGAGTGAATTATGCTTCCTACATGGACAAGGTCTACCATTTTAATATCTTGAAATGACAGTGTAGAAAATGGTGTAAGAAACAATAAAGCCAAGAATGTATAAGGATTACCCTCAAATTCTATTAAAGTCAATAAGTTTTATTTGTCTTGTTAAAGGAACGAAGAACAAGGAAATGATAGTGCCCTATTTGAGATTGTTGAAATAAATACAAAGAGGCCATACAGAGAAAGAAGATGTCTTTTACATTCAAGTAGTTTTTCTTCTACAACAAAAACAATGACCTGCTGTCAGGAAAAAGATAAAACAGATATTATAAACAATTATCTGTGTCAAAGGTAGGTGTTCAGGAAATAAAAAACAAAGTAGTTTAGCATCCAATATCTAAAAAGAGGAGTGATAAAGAAATCAAACTGAAGATAAAGGGGTTAACAAATAAAGTAAAGTAAAATAAAATGAATTGACTGAAATAAAATCATGCACATCCTTACTGGACTGATAGTGATAGCAAGTCATTAACAGAGGAGTTGAATAAACATATTTTCTCTGTTGTTTTTTTACCTTGAAAAATCTTAAGGATTTACATTAAATCTCTAGTGGCGCCTTTGCTACAAAATGTCCAGTGAAATATTTTTATTTCTTTGATTCTACTTGTATTGTATGTGTTGGTTTTGAAAAATTAGCAGAAATGATTTTGAAATCCAGCTGGTAAACTTTACTAAATTATAGAAAAAGGAAAATTTCAGAAGAATATGGGCTAAGTGATGATTTATTAATTTTATAAAAACAATTAAATGTGAGGTTCAAAACCACAAACCAAGATTTGTGATTAAAAAGTCCTAAAACTTTCATCTAATAAAAACCAAATATTTAAACACTATCTACTATGTTCTAGTTGCCATGCTAAAAGCAATAACATAATGATGAGCAACGATGACAAAATCTTTCAATTTTAGAAGAGCACAATCAGAGTGGACAGTTGAAAAGCAAATTATTGAGTATGCAATATGAAATGTATTTTAATAAAAAGTTGCAGAAAATATTCTAAATTAGTGAATAGTCGTGTTAGCAACTTTAGTAGCAGGAACCAGCAATGGCAACAAAAGTATCTAATTTTCATGTTGAAAAGGAATTGGCACATTTTGAAATTGTTCATTGAAATGCTCATTTAAATTGAGCATTTAAAACATATACAAGAACACAATATGAAAAACAAAGGAGCCATATAAATCAATTCTTTTTACTCTTTTCAAGGTAATTTGGGAGAATTGTGTAGCCTTACATATATTTTTATGAATGTATTTTGAAAGATATTTCATGATTCACTCATGGCCTAAATGTAAAAATAGGGGCTGGAAAATTTTACAAGTAGATTTTGTAATTGGTTTTATAGGTATATTTTAAAATATTAATTAATAGGTCCCTTGTCAAACCTATAACTACCAAACAAAGGTAGAGCCATCTTCTTAGTGTACACTTTATAACTGTTGTGTCCACATTGTAAATAAAGACTTGGAAAATATAAAAGTGCAAAATTTGAGATAGAGATTTGTTCAAATGTTGACTGGGACAATAATGATTCCAAGTGTTCTGTATTTTGAACATCTGGTATAAAGATACCAACCCCAAATATGAGATAAATTTTAGAGAGGTGAATGTAAATTGTTGCTTTTGAAGTAAACGTAATTAATTATAGAAGTATAGTTTCAAAGATAACTGACACGCAGGTTATGTTAAAGAAATGTAAACTGGAATATTTTAGTTAAAGATATTTTCAGTCATAAGTTGTATATAGCTGTTTTAAAAACTAGTAAAATCTTAAAGAAATTTATGTTTACTTTTATGTAATTATATCTTAGAGTAAATTAATGGAAATGCAGGGTTAAGATCTAGAAATATGTTAGTTCTACAGCATTTTATAGAATTTATGTTAGTTCTAGACTCCTGATTCCAGTTCTGGGTTTCAAAATATAAGAGGAGCAATACATTGTCAATCTTTCAAGAGCAGATGGCTAGGGAAATAACTCAAGGTGAGTGGAGCTTTTAAGCTTAAAAAGAAAAACATTAAATGGAGAAGTTAATGGTGTCTTCAAAGGTTTCTAAGTGTCATGAAGAATGTTTATATTATGCTGCTTTGGAGGACAAATGTAGAATGAGAGTGTGAAATTAAAGGTGAAAATCTGAGTTTCAGAGAAGACAAAACACCCGCCTAGTTAACTGTCTAAAATGTTTTGCCTTTTAAAGTTTAAATTTTCCGTTTTCAAAATTGCTCAAGCAAAAACTAAATGACACGTTATAGAAATCTCACACCTTGCCTAAGTTTAACATCACAGTTTAAACTATCATCAGAAATAAAATATATGAACCCAACAAATTAGCCTAAAATCTTATCTGGGTCCAATGAAATACTTGAAGGAGAGCAAAGGAAAACACAATGCTTTTTGCTTTTTTTTTTTTCTTTATGTACACTTACAACTTCGACAATTCAGTGATTATTTGGTTCTACTCTGTGAACTATCCCAGAAGACATGCATTTGTAGCACATAATAGTCACAAAACAAATATTTGTTAAACAAGTGACTAAATACATGCATTCATGAATCATGTAATTCCCAAGGAGAAGACACAATTGCCAATGAATGTGAGTCCACAGTAAAATTGTTAAAATACAACTACAAATACAATCTTAAGGGTGATTCAGCAAGAAAATTTACTCATACAATAATACAAATGGAAAGGTACTATTAATTATATACATTTATGACTAAAGAAGCAAAAAAATTACAATAAAAAGAAAAAATATGCTGAGAACAATTGAAATACAAATATAAAATACAGTCATTTGAATTAAAAAAAAAAACTCAATGGAGATTAAATCACATATTAAGCAAAGCTGAAAGAAAACAACTGGTGAACCAGAAGACAGAGTTAAAGAAATTATATGGAATGGAGCATGATACATGAAAAGAAAGAAATTAGGAGGAAAGTTTAAAAATGGAAAATAGAGTAAAAATGTCATAGATATATTAATAGGAATTCCAGAAGAGAATATAGTGGACAAACTATTTAAACAGATAATTGCTGAGAATCTTTAATAATGGAAGAAACACGTGGCTATTCAGGTTGACAAAATCACCTTTATTTCTAGAAAGAACATATTAAATCAACATCCAGTTATATCATACAAAACATGAAAACAGAAAAACAAAGAGAATATCATGATAGGAACTAGAGAGAGAGAGAAAAATATTAATATATTAAAAAAATCAACTAGACTGGAAGCAACAAAAGATGCCATAGACGATAGAAGTATATTTCATATTTCAAAGTGTTGTGAGAAAATAAATGTTGACCTAGATAAGTCTAGAAAGACACCATCCTCCAGGACATAGAATATGTCCCAAATACATAATAACTATATGGTTCTGTGACTAGTATGTAGAATAGATGGATTTGGGAGCAAAAGGAATGGCCACACTTACAATCACTCTTAGTGATCAATTTGGGCAAGTTCTGAATCCTCTCCTTGCCACTCTTAGGCTCTGTTGGCCTAAAATTTCTGGTTTCCAGGAAGGGAATCCATTTGCCAGGCCACAAAAAGTCTTCTTTAAACTGTGGCTGTCACCTGGTCACTTCAGGCTTCTTATGGCAAGAATCCAGCAAGCATGGTCATTGACCCCGACTTATAGGAAGAGGTAGGGATACTCTTACATAATTGTGGCAGGGAAGAATGCATTTGGTCAACAGTTAGTTGATTGGTTTATACACTAGAGAGTCCTTTGGCTCTTCTCTGACCATGACAGTAACTGCACAGACACAGTAGGAAAGGATTGGGAAGGGCACGGCGACCAGAGACTCAGAATCTTCACATATGAATGTCTGGGTTATCTCAGGTTAAGCTTCCTAGAGCAGCACAAAGCCTAGTTCAATTAAAAAACACAGCTCAATAAAATGCACAAAGATTTAAATAGATACTTCACCAACAAAAAAATTATGGATGGGCAAAAAGCAAATAAGAAAATGTTTAGCATCATTCATCATTAGGGAAATGCAAATTAAAATCATAATGAGATATCACTACACACCACACCAATAGAATTTATAAAATTAAAAATACTAATCACACTGAGTGTCAGAAAGGATCCACTAGAATTTTAATACACTACTGATTAGAGTATAAAATGACAAAACAATTTAGTACTTTATTTATAAAGTTAATTGTATACTTACTATATGACACAGGCATTCCATTCCTAAATATTTGTTCAGAAATTAAAGCATATGCCCATAAAAACTTGTACAAGAATATTCATAGCAGTTTCAATTCTGATAACTCAAAACTGGAAAAACCCAAAAGTCTATCTACAAATAAGTGGATAAACAAATGGTGAAAAATACATACAATGGGATATTAGCATTATAAAGGATGGTCTATTATTAATGCTCATAACAGCATGAATGAATCACAAAATTATTATCCTGATATAAGGCATAATAAGGAATAAGAGTACAGGCATATTTTGGAGATCATTGCAGGTTTGGGTATAGACCACCATGAGAAAGCAAATATTGCAATAAAGCAAGTCACACAAATTTTTTGGTTTCACAGTGCATATACAAGTTATACTATATAATAGTCTATTAAGTGTGCAATAGCATTATATCTAAAAATGATGTACATACCTTAATTTGAAAATAATTTATTACTAAAAATGCTGATGACCATCTGAGCTTTTAGGAAGTCATAATATTTGCACTGTGGAGGATCTTGGCTCCATGTTTTCAGCTGCCGACTGATCAGAGTGGTGGTTGCTGAAGGTCGAGATGGCTCTGGCAATTTCTTAAAATAAAACAATGACATCTGCCTCATCAATTGACTCTTCATTCGACAAATGAGTTCTCTGTACCATGTGATAGCATTTTACCTGCAGTAGAACTTCTTTCGAAACTGGAGATAATGCTCTCAAACTCTGTCATTGATTTATCAACTAAGTTTATGTAATATTCTAAAACCTTTGTTGTCATTCAACAGTGTTCACAACATGTTCACCAGGAGTTGATTCCATCTCAAGAAGCCACTTTCTTCACTCATCCATAAAAAACAAATCCCCATCTCTTTATCCTAACATGAGATTACAGCAATTCAGTAACATCTTCAGGCTCCACTTCTAATTCTAGTTCTTTTGCTATTTCCACCATGTCTTCAATGACTTCCTCCACTGAAGTCTTAAACACCTCAAAGTCATTCATGAGGTTGGAATCAACTTCTCTCAAACTCCTCTTGATGTTAACGTTTTGACCTCCTCCCATGAATAACAAATGTTCTTAATGGCATCTAGAGTGGTGAATCCTTTTGGGGTTTTCAATTTACTTTGGCCAGATTCATCAGAGGAATCACTATCTATGGCAGCTATAGTCTTACAAAATGCATTTCTTAAACGATGGGAATGGAACGTTGGAATGACTCTTTGATCCATAGACTGAAGAATAGATGTTGTGTTTGCATGCACGAAAACAACATTCTTCTCCATTCCCAATAGAGCTCTTCGGTTATTAGGTGCATCGTCCGTGAATAAAAATATTTGGAGAGAAATCTTTTTATCTGAGGAGCAGGTCTCAATAGTGGCTTACAAGATTCAGTAAACCATTCTGTCAACAGATATGCTATCATCCACACTTTGTTGTTCTATTTATAGAGCACAGACAGAGTAGATTCAGCATAATTCTTAAGGGTTCTTGGATGTTCAGAATGGTAAATGATCATTGGCATTCAAATGAAAGTCACCAGCTGCATTAGCCCCTAGCAAGAGAGTCAGCCTGTCGTTTAAAGCTTTAAAGCCCGGCAATGCCTTCTCTTCTCTAACTATGAAAGTTCTAGATGGCACCTTCTTCCAATATAATGCCATTTCATTCACAGTGAAAATTCGTTGTTTAGTGTAGTCAACTTAATCAGTGATCTTAGTTTGATATTCTGAATAACTTTTTGCAGCATCTGCATCAGGACTTGTTACTTCACCTTGCACTTTTATGTCATGGAGATGGCTTTTTTTCCCTTAAACCTCATGAACCAACCACTGCTAGCTTAAAACTTCCGTAGATTTCTCACCTCTCATCCTTCATAAACTTGAAGAGAGTTAGGGCCCTGCCTTGAGTTAGGCTTGGGGTTAAGGGAATATTGTGGTAGTCTGATCTTCTAACAAGACCACTCAAACTTTCTCCATATCAGTAATAAGACTGTTTTGCTTTCTCACCATTTGTGTGTTCACTGGAGTAGCACTTTTAATTTACTTCAAGGACTTTTTCAAGTTGCATTCACAACTTGGCTAACTGTTTGACACAAGTGTCTGGCTTTTAGTCTATCTTGGTTAACCTTCCTCACTAACCTTAATCATTTCTGGCTTTTGATTTAAAATGAGAAATGTACAACTCTTCTTTTGAGGAGTTTTTTTCATTTGAACTCTTAGAGGCCATTGTAAAGTTATTGATTGGCCCAATTTTAATATTGTTGTATTGTTGTGTTTCAGGAAATAGGGGAGCCCAAGGAGAGAGAGAGAAAAATAAGGGAACAGCTGGTCAGTAGAGCAGTCAGAACACACACACATTTATTGATTACTTTTTTTCTCTTTTTTGAGTGTTGTTTGTGGCACCTCCCCTCCCAAATTACAATAGTAACATCAAAGATAACTGATCCCAGATCAGCAAAACAGGTATAATAATAATGAAAAATTTTGAAATATTTTGAGAATTATCAAAATGTGACACAGAGACAGGGAGTGAGCACATGCTATTGGAAAACTATAAACTGGCTTGACACAACAGAGTTGCTACAAGTTTTTGATTTGTAAAGAATACAATATCTGTGAAATGCAATGAAACAAGGTATACCTGTACATGCTCTATGACTCTGTTTACATAACATCTAGAAAATACGAATTCATCTCAATGACAAAAAATAGGTGTTGTCTGTAAAGGAAGAAGGGAGGGGCAAGTGGCAGGGCTTAAAAAGGACAGAAGAAGCCTTTTAGATTCAGTCTCTTGATTGTGATGATTGTTTCTTGTAAAATTGCATGACAAATATTTACAGTTTATGCTAATTATATCAAAATTAAAAGAAATTTAATTTAATTTAAAATTTTAACAAAGGAAATTGGAACAAATTTCATGTAAGGTATAAAAGAATGCATGCATATATTTATGGGTGTGTATCTAGATGTGTATACGTCAGTATATATACAAAATCAAAGGACTTGCAGAATTTACCCACATCCTCAATCTACTTAAATGTTCATAAGTTACTCTAGTTAGGAAACCTTCTGGTAGTATGGACGGGATTTTTTTTTTAACTGTGGACCTTCTGGGTCTTCAGGATTTTGAATTAAGTATTCTCCAAGTAGTTTCTGAATTCTCCCTTTTTCACTTTCCTCATTCATTTTCTGATTAAAGCAAAATAATCAACAAAATATAGCTCCTTTCTTTCTTTCTTTTCTAAGGATGGCCTCACATAGATTGATACATTATTTAGATCAATTAAACAATTACATACTGAGCCACAATTACCTGCCAGATACTGGAAAAATATGAGTTAGATTGGAGAATATTATTTTAAATATTGGAGTTTTTAAATGTAATATGGGCAATTAAAGCAAGGAATAGAAACATCTTAAAAGCAAGAACAGTTAGTCTGTTTAGCCTAAAGCTGGTTCATAGGATGTGTGCTCTGTGCTGCAATTTTCCACTAATGTCAGTGTTTCTTGATCTATTTTAGAACATAACATTTAGCAAAATAATCAATTATCTTAGATGTTTGGTTGCCCTCTGTTTCTAAATAGCTCCAAGAACATTGTTGATATTTCCTATTAATTTCTTCCTGGTTACTGAGACTGGTTTAACCTAATAGAATAATCTCCTTCCCAACTGATTGAAATATTAATAGCCTTTGAGTAAGGAGGGACTTTTCAAGGGCAGTTGTCTTGCATAGATAAGATTGGCCGCTGAGCAGGAACAAGGTTCGTTAGATTCTATTATTGCTTCTATTTCTGGAATTGATGAAGTAACAAGTTAAAGTAAATAACAAATTATCCAAGATATGTAGTAAGTCAAATTATATAAACAATTAAGCACATAGAAAAAATAAACAAGTTCAGACAACTAAGAAAGTATAGAAGGAAAAATAAAATTATGTTTAATGTATTATACCATGAAATAACTCTCCTCTCCTACTACAGGATATTTTAAATGAGTGGTTGGGAATGTCTTTCTTAAAATTATATTTTTTTACAATCTTCATTTTTAAAAGTCACTTATTAGTACCCTTTTCTTTATAGACTATTGTTCAATTGATGAAGCTCTTTTTTCAGTTGCTGTGATAACAAAAATCAGTTCTGAATTAAGACCTTAGGGTGTCAAACTTGTCAAGGTTTTACAAAAGGCAGCTGTCCTTATTTTCTTTTGATTAGATGTTTTTGTTTGTTTTATTAAACTTGGGAAAAACACATCAGTGACTGCTCAAAACCCATTTTCTCCTGGACATACTAGAACAAGATGTTCTCATAAAAGAGAGCACCGTTTGACACATTAAGACATTTGATAATATCAAAAAAGAGTTGGAGGTTGTTTAAAAAAAAAAACACCCATGGTCAGGCTAAATCTACCCTTCTTGGAGAAGTATATACTGTTTTGAGGTTTTCATGGTTTGTTCTGAGATGATGGATGGATGGATGGATGGATGGATGGATGGATGAATGGATGGATGTAGGCATTTCCCTTTCTTAAAGACACTGATAGCATACTACCTATTCTAATGTTTTTTTTTTTTAATTGGAATAACTTAAGGACTCAAGAACTGAGCATTAACTTTATGTTTTAACAGGTGAAAGTGTGCACTTTTTGGGCCCAGGACGCTTCTGCTGCGCAACTCAAAAGTGTGTACTTTAAAATTTCTACTCAAATCAGATGGCAGTATAACAAATTTATTGTATCACGTGTTACCTGTTTCTGGGATATATACAAGACATGCATACCTGCCGATTGTCATTCAGCCATGATCCTTTTTCAGGATGTGTTGTCCAATTCATAACAAACACTAGAGCCCTGCTATTTACCTCATGAGCAGGAAGACCAGACCTTGTTGATTTTCTTGCTCAAAGAAAGATACACAAATGTCCTCATAGTATTAAAAATACTGACAGAACACTAAGGATTATTTTACATCTGTGGACACACATTATAATACTTAAATGAAATAATATATGGAAAAGCAATTTGTAGATTGTAAAGCACTATGTAGATATTTGCTATTATTAATATTATTACTGATGCTACTACTACTATGGTTATTACTAATTACTATTAATTAAGAGGTTCCTCCATTGATCCCAAACTTTGAGGCTTATGAACAAAATACTACCTATTTCTTGGAAGTATGGAACTAGAGAGTACAATAGTGGTTACCGGAGTCTGGGGAGAGGAAGGGAGGAAGAGTGGGGAGAGGTTGGTCAATGGGTACAAAGCTACAGTTAAGCAGGAAGAATAAGTTCTGGTGTTCAGTGACTATAGCTAATAATATTTTGTATATTTCAAGATAGCTAGAAGAGAGGATTCTGAATGTTATCACAAAGGATAAATGTTTAAAGTGATGGATGTGCTAACTGCTCTGATTTGATCATTATACAATGTATACATATATTGAACATCACACTATATAAATATGTACAATTATTATGTGTCACTAATAAAAAATAAAGCTTTCTAAAAATTGAGGATGTGGTTGAAAGGTAATCCACAAACCAGCCTGAGGACAAGTGGGCCTGCAATGCTGGCTGTGGGTGGAGGGGAGAGCCTAAAGGAAAGTGCGGGAGGAGGGTAGGAAGATTTTGATAGAACACAGAGGTGAGATACAAGGTAGGAATAAACACTGGGGCTGTTCTTCACTGGAACTGGCACATTGCTAAGCATCGTGTCCAGGGTAGGAAGGGGGTCACTCAAAGAACAACACCTTATGCACCCAGTAATTATTAAAACTGCCTTTCCAAAACGCTTACTGTGATTCTTTACTGGGCTTTTCTCAAGAAAAAACTTTTATTTAAGATAAACATCTTTAATTGGTGCTGACATTAGCCCATTAACTCAGTGGTTGCAGTTAAATGTGGGGATAAACCAAACTTTCCATAAGCAATCAGCTTGCCAGTCCTCCGTGCAGCCCATTCAAAGCAAGGGCTGCCTGGATGGTGTTTGTGCCCATGCAAAGGGGCAAGAGGAGCCAGGCAAGGATCTCTTCCTCTTCAGCCACTGAATCTTCACCTGAAGGATCTGTCTTCAGCAAGGTAAGGGGTTTAGCTTCATAAAGTGTCTGAAGTCATTGGAAATAGAAAATGCGCTTGTTACTGAAGTAGGTGCTCCTCGAATAAGCGTGTTAGCCCTACAGACCATTTCATCTAAGTTTCCCAGAGCACGGCGCACATACTCCCCTCTGTATTCTGTCATTCTATTCAAGTAGCAGCATTAACCCTTACCCCATCAAAGTGTTTATTTTTGCAAAAAGAGTGGGGGGAAGGAAATAACTCTTTGATAAGCTTCTATTTTGCAGTTTCTGGTCCATAATTTTACTTTAAAAAGCACTCTATCATGGGTATTTTGAAAAACACTTAGGTTTGGTAAACTAAAAAAATATTCTGCATCTTTTCTTCCATAAAATCGTCTTAAAGGGAAAGTGGCAATTCTTGCATCTTGAGTTCCAGACACAGTCATTGAAGCCAATAGAGGCCGGGGCAAGCTGCTCAGGTGACACCCCTGCTGAGCCATGAAGAAACAGCTCTGCCATGATGATGCTGACCTCTGGCAAGTCTCTTGGCTTCCAGAGGTCCAGGCCTGAGCCATCAGTCCTCCCAAAGACAAGCCACTTGTCACACACTGTTTACAGGGCAGGTCTGCATAGCCGCATTGTACTTCTTGGTCCCTTCTTTTCTTTTTCTCTCTCTTCCCCTCATTTTCATTTCTACCATCTATTCTTTTTTCTTTTTAACCCCTTTCTTATTTTATTATTTCTTTCAATTATCTTTTATTATTTCTTCTGGAGGACTACTGCCTCCTCATCTTGTCCCGCTGGAGCTGTCTTGTCTTATAATAACAATGCCTTCTTCTGGAATACCTCCACGAATTTCCACCTGTGTCTGTTTATATTTCCACCTGAGTCTGTTTACAGTTAACTTTTTAAATAGATAAGCAGAAAGAGTTCACTCTAAAATAACAATAAAAAGTATAGTATTGTAAACACGTGAACTGGTGACAGAGTTGTTGATTATTATTATCAAGCATTATGTACTGTACATAGTTAAATGTGTGAGACTTACATGGCAGAGAAACAGGTGTGTTTTCACCAGCATCACCACAAACGTGAGAATGTGTTGCGCTACGATGTTACGATGCCTACAATGTCACTAGGTGATAGGAATACTTCAGCTCCATTATAATCTTATGGAACCACCGTTACGTACATGGTTCATTGTTGACTGAATCATCATTATGTGGTACATGACTGTATAACTATATACTATATTACACACATATATTATATATATATTATATACCTAAATATTTCACACTCATAGAACATCATCTTCTCTATTGGATTTGTTTTAAAAAACTTCTGGGTATCTACCAAATTAAAAAAAAATGTATTAGGAGAGGTAAGCCTGATATATTAGAAAGAGTGCTAGATTGAAGATCAAAGACTCTGGTTTAGAGCATTGGTTTTATAATTTATTAGCTACATCAATTTGGGCAAAATATTTAAGTTCTTTGGGCCTTAATTTATTAATATATAAATTAGGAATAGTCTGCGGCCACACGGCCCTGACCGCGCCGATCCCGTCTGAGCTGGGAATAAGTATGTATGCCTCATGGAGTTATTGTAAGGATTAAATAGCACAGTACATATGATAGCGTCTGACAAACCTCTGAAATGCTCTAAAAAATTTAAGTGCACAAATAATTTCATTCATTTCTTATTAACAATGTTAATTGAGTAGCTATAGCATGCATCTCAATTTGGATATACAAGTATACTCTATATGTACTTTGGATATACACTGGAGACAAATCACATGAGCCTTTTAAATGTACAATAAAATACGACATGTATTAGCATGTCCAAAAATATCCTAAACTGCTTTCCTCTTCAGGGAAAAAATATTGCAATCAAATTGTAAGTCTTCTAAAATTTATTTTCTATATAGTTAATACATTACTAATTACTCTCAGAAGCTCAAATTATCAGACATTCTAAATAAATTATGTTTAATCATTACTATTAATACATACTGAAAACAAGTGAAATCGAGCATCTGTACTGAAATTATTTGTGCTTTATGGCACTAGATATGTTTTGCCCATAAGTACTATGCTCTTTGATGAACTTCCGCAATCACTGAGTTGAATAAATGGTTATCTGTTGTGGCAGAACAAATCACCAAATTCAGTTGTGTAAAACAACAAGTCACTTTATTATTCTCTCATGTTTCTGGATGTTGACTGGGCTCAGCTGGATAATTCTCCCTGATGGCTCTTATGAGGCTGTAGTCCAATGGTGGCTGAAGCTAGAATTACCTGAAGGCTCAGATACTTACAGGTCTGAATTTGATCCAAGAAGTCTCACACAAATGAGTCCCCAAATAGCTGCTGTTCATTGGTCATCTCTCTCTATTTCTATGCATCTCTTCACATGATGTCTCCATTATAGTGGTTTTGGGGTAGCCAGACTTCTTACATAGTAGCTCAGGAATTTGAAGATACCTGTACTGGGAGAGAGAGAGCCAAGAGAAAAATGTATAAGCTTTAAAGACTTAGCCTCTTGCATCATCACTCCTGCCAGACTCTGTTCATTTAAAATAGATCATTAAGTCTGGCTCATATTCAAGAAAAGGGGAATTAACCTCCAAAGTTTGATAGAGTGTCAAAGAATCTGTAGACAAGCTTTAAAATTACTATAGTTATTAAAATGCTAACTGATTCTAGATTTACTTCCTTATAGAAATCTGTTATATCATGTCGACATAACTTTTTTATTCATGCCTATTTTTAGTTGTGAACTAAAGAGAAGCACTTATGATTTCTACTTATTTGAGTGCCTTAAAATACTGGCTATGGTGCTTAAAGAATTCTTGCTGACTTGACTTAATCTCTAAGAATGTTTTAATGCCATAGCAGAGTGGCCTCAATTATACTAGTAAAACATTTTTAGGACTATACGAGACTTAAATTTTATGGAGATACCTGAGAATAGAAAAAGGATAGGGAGCATTGCACTTTAGCTCTGGGACATTAATATGCTCAATAAAATAAAGATGACTAAGATGCTAATGATATCAAAATTAAGTCCATGACATGGAATAATGAGCCAAAGAACATTGCCTACTATGATTGTATCCATGACATTACTTTCCAAAGCAGTTTTATTATCAAGAAAACTTGTTACCACACCTGTCTCTCATAACATTTCTATATCTTTGGGAAGCTGATTCTAGAATCAGAAGCTGGAAGTAAGACAGTAATAGAAGATAAATAATTGATAGTCTCACTGATGCTAAAACAAAACAAAATCAAAACACCCAAGTCATCAGGGGCTCAAAGAAAGTACTATTTCTATTCCATTCTCATGTCTACACTCCCAAATTTAGGCTATACCTTATCCTCATGTGATGTTTCTCTTCTTATATTTTCTTAAGTTCCTTAGTAATAATCATTTTGATCAGGTAAAATGCATGGAAAGTTTGGAGAATAATATAGAACAAACTTGAAGTCCACTAAAAGTTTTAGAGCAAGTAAGAGAGCCTCAGGAAAGAGAATTCATTCGATTTTTGCAACCATTAGCATTATTATTGAATAGATCACGTATTCTGACATTGTATCCATAGAAAGAAAACATAATTCCAATACATACTTGGTCTTTGCAATGAATATTTTTTACTAAGTTATAACAAAGATAAAAACCCTCACTCTACAACAAACTATTAATACTTGTGTTGGTCATGGGCAAGTGCTTCATCTCTCTATAACCTGTGAAATACTATGCTTATTACAAAGGATTGTTTTCAGATATTGTTTAAATAAGATAATCCATAGGAAGTGCTTCTCACAACATGAGGATCATATAAGAGATTCACTAAATAGTAGCTCTTATTAATATTTCATTACTGGTAGTATCAATGCCATGCATTTGTTTTATTTTAAACTCATGAACTATACATTTGAAATATTTTCAATCTTTTATATAGTTTAACATCTACCTATGAGGACCAATGTGGCTGCTGCTTAGGTAGGTTAGTTTGGTAGAGGCACTCTGAGTACCCTAAGTGATCTCATCTCTCTGCTCTTTCCCTTCTCCTTAGATGCCACGAGTGAATGGATATTCTTCCAGAAAGGATTTGTGCTTGTTTCTTTCAACACTGGGGCAATTATCACTCTGTGAATACTTATATTGATGCTAGACTTGAGGGTTTCTAGACCATGTAGTTCATGCACACTTTTAAGGACAATCACGTGCAACTGAGATTCTGGTTAAGAATTATCACATGACATAGTTCAGGCAGGTCTGTCTGATGACTCCTCTGCAGAGGGAATTTAGTTCTTATATACCTTTTTACTGAGCAGTCGACATTTTTATTTAACCCAGTTCACGTGGGGGTTTCTTATTTTAGATTAGACACAGGCCGTATTTTGTCCCTAAGTCCCAAGCAACAATCAAAAAAGAAGCCTAAAGGCTCTAGTGATGGGCAAGACATATCAGGGTGAAAGCCAGCTTGTTATTCACATAACTTCCAGCCTTTCAATTTTAACTTCCTATTTAATTTACAACCTTAACTTCATTTTGGGCATTGAAGAATCATTCACTTTGTTTCAACTCAGCAAGATGTAAAAAAAGGCATTTCATGAAAGATTATGTTTACTTCCAGGGGAGTATCTTTTCAAGTATCTAGACTGCGATTCTGCTGTAAACAGAAATTGGATTATTTCGTAATTACCTTATAGGCAAAGCACAGATGGCACAATTATGATTGCAAATGAGGATGTAAATATTACAACTTCGACAATGTAAAATGAAAGGTATAGCTCTTGAACACCGTGTAGTGGAAAGGCCGAAATGGGGAAAATCGAATATCCTCATCTTACATAGTAGTAAGTTGATATACTATAGGAAAGTGATTGGACAAAAGTTGAGATTTAAGTATATAATATAAAATATAAAAAGCCCTAAAATTTATTTTTTAACATTTAACAAACAGAAGGAGGAGGAAAAAGGAATCTGAGGCTAGCATATTTAAAATTAGTCTTTTCTTCCATAATAAATAGTTAATATATAACATTATTAATGGATGGAAAACTCACAGTAGAAGTCTTTGACTTAGGTATGTCCTAAAAAAAGGACAAAGTTGATAGATGTCAGGTGGATCTTGTTAACTCATTAGCTTGAGTCCAAAAAATGTGAAGTACTTAAAACACTGAGTTATGGAAACAGGCAGTCTATCTTCATGGATGGGAAGTGCTCTGGCTGTAAGAGCTGCCTCATGTTAATTTGTCAGACTGCCCTGGGTAATGTGTCTGGCGAGGTCTGTATTCTTCTACTGTGTCTCCCTTCCATGTTCATTTTAATCAAAGGACAAGAATGATGATATCACCAGATAAAGGATAATCATATTTTGGTCAAAAGTACATGACTCCATTTTACTATGAGTAGTAGTACAGAGACATAAAGTGGGGAAATTAGATGATTATTTAAAATTCACCAAAAATATTACTGCGTAACCCATGTGAAGGTACTAATAATAGATGAAAAAGGGTCACCATTTGCTTCTAAATAACATATATGTATTTATGCTAATATTTAGGTTTAAAAAACTAAAATTATTTTAGTTGTTGCTATTGCTATTATGTGGTAATTTCGTTCTGTGTTTTATGTGAAAATAATGTCAAGTACCATTTTAGCATTGTTGAAAAAAACATGAGAAGTACAAGACATGTGCACTTAAAAATGTTTTAGCTTTCAAAAATCACCATTTACCACATGACCAGTCAAGCAAAATGAAGATAAATGTAGAAAGAAGTAGACAATTCATCTCAAATAAGTATTTACCGTAAGTTTAATGAGCTAGTTGCTATATATTTAATGAGTTAACTGGTGCATATTAATTAAATCTCCATTGTTTGTTTAAAATCTCTTTTGGAGGATTTCATGCCATCTGGTTAACTTACTTTAAATGACAAAGGCACTAAGTACTTAATTGCATTCCTATTAATGCACTGTTGTCTCTAAACATGTGAGACTTTTAATGAGCATTTCACAAAGCTTGCTGAAAGAATATTATATAGATGAAAACAAATGTTTTTTTAACTACTTTGCTGCTAATAGGAGGTACAAATAATGGAAAGATGTCATTAAATGTGATTCAAATTGCTATTTGAAAATAAATTGTCACATTTTAGAAGTAAGTGAATTTGTAAAAAGGTCTTCCTAAAATGTTTATTTATATCCTGCAGTGTATCCACAGATGTCGGATTTAACTTTCTGCTTTTTATACCTCAGAAAAGAAATGTTGTGAACAGAGACACATACAGTTGTTTAACCTTAGTATGACACTGTATAGAGTAGTTTAAAGATTCTGTTTTGAGTTACTCTACAAGTATGGGTAATGTAGAACTATGGATATTTGCCAGTTAAAAAAACGGACATTTCGAAGTATAGCCGAATGAACTGAGTTCTGAAAGTTGTTTGCAAATTGATTGTTTAGAACTTGGAAAACATTTTCCTTCCTCTAGAATCATGAGAAGATTTGATTCCTTAGCTACTCTGAAAATAGATATAACACATACTATACCAGAAACAGAGTTTAAAGTAGGGTCTTTAGATTGCAGGGCCTGACCCTACTAGTGTATTTTGAGTGAATTAAATAGGTAATGACCATTTTTTATCTATTTTCCATTTTAAGTGGAAACAATACAAAATATCAACTTTATTTTACATTGTGACAATTAAAAATTGTTCTGTGTCTGTTATATATGTGTATAAGAGTTTAAAGTTTTGCCTATACAGAGATGCAAAATCAAATGTGTTTTATTGTGAGTCACTGCTTAAAAAGTTTGACAATAACTCTTTTTAGCATTATATAAAAGCCAACTTTACCTAAATTCTTTCCCTGTCACAGTTCTAAAAATTGGTATCCATCAAACTATTTTTAAATATTTGAGTCTATGGCTTTGCTAGATAAGCAACACGACTGCATTTGGAATTACGTTCCAAGAAAAAGTTCAGCAAATTCTGTACATGTATTTCTAAAAATAGTTGTTATTTTGTTCTGTGGTAAATAAACATTAATGGTAAGTAATGCAATATATGAATGTAGTTCATTTCTATTAACTTTTTTTAAAAAACACCTAAACCAGACATTTCTGAGTTGAGGTAGTATTTGGGGAAATGAAGGTACTTTGAAGCCATTCTTCAGATCTTGTATCTGTAAGTTCAGGAGCTCATATGGTGAACACTACTCCAGAAAAAGAGAGACCTAGGTCACTTAGGGTGTATAAAAGAGAAACTGCTGGGCTTTGAATCACAAGCTTAGGGGGATTCAACTAAGGCCAGTCACTTTCCAAAGCCACTGTGTTTTCTGGCTTTGATCAGAAAGACAGACATTTGATGACTTAGCTGTATACTACAAAGTACGATGAAAGAAATGCTAAACAAAGGCATAATTTAAGGAAAGATGAGGCCAAAAGAGACCAGTACAGAAAAGAATACAGGTATTTTATAACAGGTTAGTAGCAGAACTGCAGCTAGGAAATGGAAAAAAAAAAAAAAAAAAACTGGAAAGATATTTTGTAGAAGCTTTTTTTTTTTTTAATTTTGTTTTCTTAACATCCATCTGAGTTATACTTAGAAGATAAAAGTCTTGAAAAAAACTAGGGAAAAGGAAAGATGGAAAAGTAAAGTCATATTATGAATAATTATAGGAAACAGTATTATTAGGTAGGAAACTCTGGCTAGAGAGAAACCTGAAGCCACACTGGCATTTATTTTGTTCCTGAAAAGCATCCAAACTTTATCATTGAGGGTTTTTATTAATAAGCAATGGAATCTGACTCTGGTTAATTAAACAGAAAATGATATTGGGCTCACAGATTGTTAGACAAACTGGAGAAATAGGATTGATTTTAAGCTTTGAAAAACAGTACTAAATACTGTGCCAGATAATTGATGTAATGAGGAAACCACAACTGATATTGCCATTTTCACTGCTGCCAGAAATTGTACTAAATGCTAGTAGCAACCGAGAGTAGTGTTGTTGCCACTTTATAGCAGAAACTCAGCCTGGCAACTAACACTGTCCCCCAAGCTGGACAGATCAGCTGTAAACCTCCCTACAAAATGCAGATCCCAGGGAGAGCATGTTTCCTTACCCTGAGTACATTTAAGTATTTTTTAAATTTTACTTTATTTTCAATTGACAAATCATATTGTATAAATTTGTGGGGTACAATGTAGTGTTTTGATACATGCATACATTGTGAGCACTTCCGAATCGAAGTTTCCTGTGCATGTGCCTGGAGTTGGTAGAACCTTGCTCACCTGCTTGTGTCTGCATACAGAGGAGGCTGGAAAGCGGGTTTCTGGATTACTAATGAGTCTGGGCTAGAAGACTGGACTCATTAGTCTGAAATTTCCCACCAGAGCAAGAGTATTCTAAATATGCTAGGGAATCTGCAAACATTATTCAGTATAAAAGACCTTTGCACGTACTATTTCCCTTCTTTTTGGAAGCCTCTTCTTCCAGGTCAATAGATGGCTATTTCTGAGAATCAGGACTGAAGTTAAATATTACCTCTTCAGAAAGGGCTTCTTAAACTACCCTGCCTAAAGTAGTCTCCCAACTCCCCATTACTCTTTCACTTGTACTTACCTCATTCATGGAACCTTACCAGCATGAAAAAGTTTAATTAATTCCTTCCTTCCTTCCTTCCTTTTTTCCTCCTTTCCTTCTTTCTTTTCTTCCTTCCTTTCTTCCTTAACTGTCTATATGTCTCCAGTAATAGAAAGAGTACAGGGTAGAATTCTATCTGCCTTGTTAAAATCTCTATTGTCATCACTCAGAGTAGGGCATGGTACATGGCAGTGGTGTGGTAGATACTTGACTGAGTGATTCTGAAGAGCAAAGAGTAACAGGATAATGCTGGGCATCTGGAGAGCCCAGGGAAATGTCTATAGAGTTACTGGTTCTAGCATATAGTAGGAATATTAGTGGATGCAAATGGAAAGGACTCCTGGGAAGTGGTCTCTTTTCTGCCCTACTTCCTGGTCTCCAGGCATACAGGTGTGCAATTGCCTGAAGATCTCTTATTTAGGATTGGTCCTCGTGGGGTGAGAGTACCATAGTTGGAGATGAGAGAGAAAGCAGTGACCTCATTCCAAAATCCTGTCTCTATGATCATTTTTTAATTCACTATTGTTTCAACAGATACATAGTGTTTACTTTGTGGCAGACACTGTGCTTACAGGATTATATGTTTTCTTTCTATTTATGCTCCCAATAACATAGTTTTGTTTTATTTTTCTATCTCGGAAGGATATCAACTTTCTTGCTGAGGATCATTTGTCTGGTCATGTTCTTCTGCATAGTGATGTTTATGTTGGCATTGACCAGGCCCCTCGTTATGGGAGGCAACGCAGTGCAAGCTCAGGGCTCTAACTCTTCCATCTATTCCACCCATGGGTTATTTAGCTACACTATTGTTTCTCTCACTTATAAAATGTGGGTGAAAGTAATAGCCCTATCATACATAGGGTAGTCATTAGTATTAAATGAGTTAATGTGTGTAAAGCAGTTGGCATTCTGCCTGCCAAGTAATAAGCTGTGTGGAAGCATTTGCTACTATTATTACTTGGAATGGGTTTTTGATAACTTTATCATTCTCCATGGCTTCAGCCTTACTTCCTAAACATTTAAATGACCGATATGCCCTGCTTGCTCTATCCTGGCATTATTTGCAGTGCCTTTTATTGAACAGTTCTCTCGACTCAGTACACTGACATGATAAGAGGCCAGGAAAAGATCAGGGCGTTGATCAAGGAACACACAGAGAAGCTCACTAAGAACCAGCTTTCCCTGTTTCACTATTGGGCCCATTCGTGATCTGTTATTTTTTCTCCCTTCCAAATGATAAAATGGAAAAAGTTTGCCACACATTCCCAATCAGTTACAGTTATCATTTTATTTCCTTTAAACCAAAGGGAATTTTGAGGCAAGATGAGGTAGAATGATTCAACTAACATTAAACTACAATATAAATCTCCCTTTTTATTTACCAAACACAAAAGATTCAGATCATCAAAACTTTATCACTCAGATCTGTAGCCAGCAGCCCCTCAAGTCATCTCTACTATTCCCCCTCTTCTACTGCAGAAAGCCAAATTTGTAGTAATGAGCAAATAAAATTGATTTTATTTTTTTTTCTAGGAATGGTGCCTAGCATATATGTTGTAGACTAGATGTGTGTATATGATGTTTTGTCATATGAGTTTGAGACTGTGTGCTTGTTTTAGAGCTTTCCGTCTCATGCATGCATGTAGTTTAGTAAGAACCACGGATACATACATAAGCAAAGCCTGCTGTAGCTATCTTCTTTCCAGAATAGAATATCCAGAAGAAGGGACTCATAACTCAGGCATGGCAATGGGTGGTCCATTTGAAAATATTTAAGTACTTTTGATTATTCATCTTAATTTTAATATGATGTAATATCTCCCATAAGTTTTCAAATCAACATTTCCTGTTGGAAGCAACTCCTAGCTTTACTATTATTTCAAACACAGTATAAAACTTCATTTTATTTAATATGGCATCAAAATATTGCCTACTAAAAATTTTTTACGTATTTTATAAATAAAGTGTGAATATCTTTGTATTTGGCCCTATTGCCCTTGTACGGGAATTGAAAGTGTGGAATAGCTGGTTACAGATATATGGCAGCTGTTCATCTTTTACTGCTGCTCAGATATTTACTCCTACTTAGCAGTAACTTACTGTGAGAAGGCTTTAACTCTAACATGAATAACAACAGCAGAATATAGCCTATTTATTTTCCCATCATCTTTTTCAAGGTAACCTCCCACAAATTTAGAAAAGTGTCTACCTTGCTTAGTTCAAGTTATTTCAGTGACATGGAGGTATTCTGGAATAGCAATAAAACAACTAGAAAGTCCTTTGAGTGCATTTGAAGTGGATATTTTTCAATACAGTTTCTAGTATAAATCTACTTTTTCTTCTTGTGGAAGTGCAGAGGTGTGCAGGGTACCAATAAAGACTTCAGAAACTCATAAGCACTGTGTGAAGAATGTTTTTTCCCTGTTCCAGAATGGAACGTTTCAGCCTGACAACAAAGATAAGGGTGTCTGTCAAAGATCCCGTTGCTAGCTAAGAAAAAATTGCTATCTATAATTTATCTTTGGTGAGTTGAATTTTAAAAAGATAAGTAGTCACCATTTTGAATTTAAAATGGAACATGATCATTAAATAAAAAGGCATTGTTTAAAGACAACATACGCAGAAGAACACCCTTTATTATTAAACTCATGCATAAGCTCCAGATTTGCTCATGTGCACTTACATCGTCTAGGGAAACATGAATGCAGCTCAAGTGTTAATGTTAAAATGAATGAACACACACAGAAAATAGATGACAATGAGGTTGAGGGGAGGCTCTGATGGAAATCTACCCTCAGGAAGTTGTTTAAAATATTGGCTATTTGGTACCATCTGTTGAATTCCATACACTAAAAAAAAAAAAAAAACACTATTCAAACTCAATTTTTGTGAGCCAGGATGAAGGATGTCTCTTACAGGGATCATTTAACAGAACTCATTCAACAGGAGGACAACCATCAAAGAGAGGGTGAAATCTCTCCTGACCATACCACACCACATTAATTTGAAATGGACTGGGAAAATATAAGCATTAATTCATTCCTGCACACACATGATCCTCAACTTTACTCAGTAAGTAGAGCCGTCCATCCTGTTATATGTAATAAGCAGACAAGAGAAAAATAGCGGTATGGACAGATAATTTGCTCAGTGACATATGTAGGTCCCTACAGAAATTTGTGTAATGATACCTCAGCAGTGAGAGAAACTCTATTGTTCTGGTCTATACTAAATTTAGATATTCTAGATTCACCTTTAAAGTAGTCATAGTCACCATTGTTTAGCCTCCTTTCTTTAATTCACTGATAGTCTTTTTTATGCAAAGAAATAGCCAATGACTAGAAAACAAAGATAACAAATAAAATATAGAAATAAAAATTATTCTTTTAGAAATTTAGATTGTCTAGTTTTTATTGGAAGATTTCATGTATTTTTGTTGTTAGTTGTGGTATTTTCTTTTATTGTCCTTAGGAAAGCATATGTATGAAATTCACAGTCAAATATATATATTAAGGTCAGTGCTTTGCATAGAATGAGGCACATAGTAAATGATAAATAAATATTTGGTGATAGAATATAGTGAAGGTCAAAAACTCAAGTATTTTCCTGATTTAAGAATGAAGAGAATTATAAAATAAAATTACTGTAGATTGTTTTAGGGAACATAATGAGAGTATGATGTTATTTTCTTCATATTCACCTGAAGTAAGGAGAAGGAAGATGGAAATTATATTTATACTGTTTCTGTTTTTTTAAAGAAATCACAAATTTAAATTTAACTTTCTTCTTCTAAGAAATTTACTTCTAAGTACAATGCATGATTTTATTTCTAATTATGAACAACAAAAATTATATGTGCTATTTGTTAAAACGCTGGCTATTATTGATTAGCTGATCATTGTCTTATATTTTTTCATCTATTATACTAAGTATTAATAAAACCCTGAATGAACTAAATTGTTAAATGAATGTCACAGTGTTGAGATTAGGGATACTTACAAGATACTTTTCCAATCAGAGAATAAAGTTATACTCGTATAGCAATATCTCTGATGCCAACATTGACCAACAGAAAATTTTCTGCCGTCACTGAGAGAAGAAAAGCATTTATCATAAAAAGTTTCTCTTTGCCTTTTTTCAAAAGGCATATTTTAAATTTATGATTTGATCAACACTAAAATTGTTTTCAAACATTGGAAAATTATCATGACATTGGAAATATGAAGAATACATATAAATGTGTATGTGTGTGTGTGTGTGTGTGTGTGTGTGTGTGTGTAAACATCAAACTATGACTTGCTTAGTCAATCATTTCTCTCATTTTAAGATTTTTAAGGATGTAGTGCAATCAAAAATATAGCTTAATTTAGCTTGGACATGAATGGTTTTGCTAAAACCATATATTCATATATAATGCTGGTATGAAATATTAAATATATTTCTCAAAGATAAGCATAAATAAGAGTGAAAGATAATATTTTAAAATCTGGAAAATACTGTAGACTGAGGAAACATCAGTAATTGAGCTGCTGGGCTGAGCTGAAGTAAAAGCAGTGATTGTTTCTTCATGGGAAAGAATATCCATGTATTAAATTTGAATTAACTAATACATTATTGTATAGTAGTAGTCAAATAAAATGGTTTATAAATGCTAACTAATGATGAGAAGGCCAGCTGAATTTGAAAGATTTATAATTTCTGAAGTAAATTTCAAAAAAATATTATGAAGTTTAAAGATCCACGAATAAAGTAAAGTTGTCTCATGATATACATTTTCTACAAAAATGAATTGTTCAAAAGAGGTCAACTAGACCTCAAATTCCTGACATCAAGCAAGGAGATATTACAACTGATAGCACAAAAATACTAAACATCATCCATGAATAATAGGAAAATCTCCATGCACATGAACTAGAAAACATAGAGGAAATGGACAAATTCCTGGAAACTCACATCCTCCCAAGACTCAATCAGGAAGGAATAGAACTCCTGAACAGACCAATAATAAGCAGTGAGATTGAAGCAATAATAAAAAGTCTTCCAACAAAAAAAAAGCCCCAGACAAGATGGGTTCACAGCCAAATTCTACCGGAACTATTAATATGAAGAATAACTGGTACCCATACTGCAGAAATTATTCCATAACATTATGAAGGAGGGCATTCTCCCCAACTTATTCTACAAAGCCAATATCACTCTGATACCAAAGCCAGGAAAGGACCCAACAAACAAAGAAACCTAAAGACCAATTTGCCTTATGAGTATAGATGCAAAAATGCTCAATAAAATACTAGCAAACCAAATTCAACGGCACATCAAAAAAACCAAAAAAATCTACCATGACAAAGTGGGCTTCATCCCAAGGATGCAAGGATGGTTTGATATATGTAAATCAATAAACGTGATTCACCACATAAACAGAAGCAAAAACAAGAACCATATGATCATTTCAATAGATGCAGAAAAAGCATTGAATACAGCACCCTTTCATGATAAAAATGTTCAACAAACTAGACATAGAAGAAATAATGTGTCAAAATTTTAAAAGCTATAAATGATAAACCCACAGCCAACATCATACTGAGCAGGGGAAAGTTGAAAGCATTCCTACCAAGAACTGGAACAAGACAAGTGTGCCTAAGGTCACCACTTCTATTCAACACAGTGCTTGGAAGTCCAAGCCAAACCAGTCAGACAAGAAAAAGAAATAAAGAGTATCCAAACAAGGAAAAAGGAGGTCACACTATTACTTTTCACTGATGATATGATCTTGTGTCTAGAAAACTCCAAATACTCCACCAAGAGACTCCTGGAATTGATAAAGTCAGCAAAGCCTCAGGATATAAAATCAATTTATACAAATCAGTAGCATTCCTATACACCAAAAACAATCAAGCTGAGAGTCAAAGCAAAGACTCAACACCATTCACAATAGCTACAAAGAAAATAAAATACCTAGTAATATACTTAACCAAGGAGGTTAAGGATCTCTGCAAGAAGAACTATGAAACACTGAGGAAAGAAATTGCAGATGACACAAACAAATGGAGAAACATATCATGATCATGGATTGGTAGAATTAACATTGTTAAAATGTCCATACTACCCAAAGTGATTTACAGATTCAATGCAATGCCCATCAAAATACCAATGACATAATTCACAAATCTAGAAATTAAAAACTCTATGCTTCATTTGGAACAAGAAAACGGACAAGAAGAAAAGAGCTTAAATATCCAAAGCAATCCTAAGCAAAAAGAATAAATCTGGGGGCATCATGTTACCAGACTTCAAACTATACTACAAAACTATAGTAACCAAACAGCATGGTACTGGTACAAAAATAGAGACATAGACCAATGGACCAGAATATGGAATCCAGAAATTAAATGATCTACCTACAGCCAACTGATCTTTGACAAAGCAGACAGCACCACACTGGGGAAAAAGAAGCCCTCTTCAACAAATGGTGCTAGGGAAATTGAATAGCCACATATAGAAGAGTGAAACAGGATCCCCGTCTCTCATCACTTACAAAAATTAATTCAAGATGGATAAAAGACTTAAATGTAAGGCATGAAACCATAAGAATTCTAGAATAAAATGTACAAAATATTCTTCTCGACATTGGTCTAAGCAAAGAGTTTATGACTAAGACCCCAATGTCAATTACAGCAGCAACAAAAATAAACAAATGCGACTTGATTAAATTAAAAAGCTTCTGTACAGCTAAGGGAATAATAAACAGGGCAAATAGACAACCTTTGGAACGGGAAAAAATATTCTCAATCTACACATGCAATAAAGGGCTAATACCAAGAATATATGAAGAACTTGGTCAAATCAGCAAGAATAAACAAACAACCCCATGAAACAATGGGAAAAAGACATGAACAGAAGTTTTTCAAAAGAAGATAGACAAGTGGCTAACAAACATGTGAAAAGATGCTCAGAATCACTAATCATCAGGGAAATGCAAATTAAAACCACACTGGGATATTACCTTACCCCTGTTAGAATGTCTTTATTAAAAAGTTCAAAAATAATAGAAGCTGGTATGAATGCAGAGAGAAAGGAACACTTATACATTGTTGGTGGGACTGCATATTAGTACAACCCCTATGGAAAACAGTATGGAAATTTATCAAAAAACTAAAAATAGACCTACCATTTGATCTAGCAATCCCACTGCTGGGAAAAGAAGTCATTTCATCAAAAAGACTCCTGCACTTGAATGTTTATTGCATCACAATTCACAAGTGCAAAGATTTGGAATCAACCCAGTGCCCATTAATTCATGAGTGGATTAACAAAATGTGGTATATGTATACCATGGGGGGTACTACTCAGCCATAAAGATGCACGAATGAATGCCCTTTGCAGCAATTTGGAAGGAACTGGAGACCATTATCCTAAGTGAAGTGTCTCAAGAATAGAAAAACAAACACCACATGTACTCTCTAATAAACTGGAACTAACAGATAGGCACACAAGTGCACAGAGGGAAGGAAAAGTCATTGGAAATCAAGCAGTGAGAATGGGGGAGTTGGGGAGGTCAAATACCCACTGAATGAGTGCAATGAAAACTGCTGAGATGGTGGGCACATTTATAGCCCTGACTGAAGCCACAGATGAAAAATATTTGATAATATTTTGAAATAAATAAAAATAGGTCAAATAGAAATAGTGGGGCAAAGGTGAAATTAGTAAAGGCTTATCTATATCTTTGTGGACCTGCACAATTTAAAAATTATATAATAAAAAAAGGCAACCTTCCTCTTTAACAACTATACTTAATATTTCAAGGCAAAGAATAGGGAAATAGATTTAAAAACTAGCAGGTAATGTATTTCTTGAACATTAACACATCTTATTTTCTTGTCCTTTTCAATTTTATATTTTCAAATGCAATATTTTAGTTTTCTATGAGACAAATAATGTCTAATAGTACTAATAACAAATCGTTAATAGCTGAATTATGATTTTTAGAAATTAATACTCCTTTTGATAATAGTAATTCTTTCCTATTTCTCCATCTTGTTTCTAAAACATTATTGAGTATATTATTTATACTTTCTCTTATAACTCTGAAGTTAACATTCTTATTTAACATTCTAGAAGTTTGGAAATGTTAAGAAACTTGACTAATGTTGTACAAATAGTAAGTACTGAAATTATCTCATAACTCATCTATAATTATCCTTGGCTCTTTTCAGTAGATTGACTTCCTACACTTTCTATTATCCTTGAGAAGCAGTAAGTGTTCTTTCGAAACAAAGGCCAGTGAAGAGAAACAGGATAAAATAAAGAAGAAAAAAATTGCAATACAGGGGAAAAAATATTGATGACAGGCTTACTACCTGCTTTCCAGATTGAGTAGAAGCATGGCAGAGAGAGAATGTTGGAAATGTATCATTTAATTTGAACTTTCAGGAAATCTTTGATTGGTAGTCAATGATACAGATCATCAAAACATAATATTATCCTAATTATATAATCAAAGAAGTAAACAGAGTTTTGAATACAGACAACAACAGCAACAAAAATTGGCTTGGTCTTGTCCCCTTGAAGCTTTCAGTCTGCATGGAAAACAAAACTTTTTAAAAATAATTTCAAGTATGAGGATAATTACACATAATGTGGGAACCTAACCAGTCCAAACAGCCAAACTGAGAATATCCTAAAGTAGGTAACATTGCAGACCTCAATGATGGGTATGACTCAGCATACTGAAGAGTGGAAGCAAGTGTCTTAGGAAGAAATAAAATAGAACCTTAAAGCAAGATAGTGTAGCAAATTCAAGAAACTCAAAAAAGCTAAAGCCTGTAATATGAGTAAGTATAATATCACAAGTAATAAAAATAGTATGTATGCTTTAAAAGGGCTAAAGCTGATAAAACTGATTCAACTTAGTAAATAAATGTGTTTAAGAAGTTGCTAATTTAATATTTCAAAAACATTTATAAATAAATGTAATTAATTAAGAGAAAATTTTAGAACAATTTATTCCTTAACAAGAATATAACCAGGCAGTTATTTAAGCTAAATTTTCTTTCTCATCTACTAATTTGATACTGAATTATATGTTCTGTAAGTAATGCTTTTGTAAAAGCTAATAAAGCATCTTCTTTAAAATTTAAAGAAAATGATTAATTAGGTTTTTCACATTTTAGGGATTTAATGAAAAAAGAAATACTTAAAATTATTTTAAATTATTAATTTATAATAATGTTGATGGTAAATTCCTGTGAGTTTATATTTTTTAGTCCTTGTTGAAAACTGATTCAATCCCTAAAGCACTGATTTGAAAACTTCTGTTCTTAAGCATGACAGATAATATTTCCATTACTTTTTAGAAGATAGGCATGAACTAATAGTCTCATTCCACAGAGAAATATTTTTTAATATATAATTAAAATTCTCAGCTTTTTCTTACTTTTCTAACTTTAATTTTAATTTACTCTCTAAATCAAAGAAGAATATATTCATGTCCCTTCTTCCTTTTGTATTTTGTTGTCAATTGTCTTCTCT